>JAODFX010229396.1:0-13197 GCA_027580035.1 Dorylogaster longipes
GTGAAAAGAGTATTTAACTAGCTCTTAAAGGGTAATTTAATTTGTATTACCTCTAATGAATGAAATGATATACAGGATGTTTGGCAGATCGATGCAAAGCCGTGAAGAGGAGCTAGTACAGACTATTTAGAACCATTTAAGCCAAACTTATCTTAGACGACGATTTTTTTAGCAAAATTTTCAGTATTTGTTAATGATAAACAAAAAATCTTTTCAAACATTTTTTATTAAATTAAAGTAATGTGTAAGCAATCTAATAAAACATTACTAAGGCATCTGTTTCATAAGACAACTTTTTTACGGATATTTGAAGTCACTGGTCTTTTTCATACTAAAGCAAACCATTTCTCGGCGTTAAAAAAAACTCGGACGATGGTAGTGTTGTTCAAACATTTTTAAGAACATGCCCAGTTATTGTTCTTTCTTTTGAGCTATCAAGCATACGGATAGCTGAAGAAATCTTAAAATGGGGACCACGAAACCAAATTAAAGGAGACAATTTAAGTTTATTACTTGTTTTCAAAATGTTCGCTGCAAACAAATGCACGGGCCCGTCTTCAAAGTCGCAAGCAATTGGGTGTGCCGTGCCATATGGAAGCAATGGATGTGAGGTGGTGACGTGATGCATGCGGAGGCGCATGCCGAACGCCGCCGAACGAACGCTGGCGACTGCTACTGAAATGGCGAAGGTTGCCGACGCAAGGGAGCAGTCGCAAGCAGCCATCGCTGTGAGGAGGCGTGGTATAACCGCACGGTGGCGCTCGACGACCTCGGCGCAGCGATGACGTTGCTCGTGCGGAGGAGTATGCCGAACGCTGCCGATGAAAAGGAGTAGTCGTCAGCGTGCGTTCGGCGGCGTTCGGCAAGCAGCAATCGATGTCACAAGACTTTTGCAATATCAAGACCTGCAGCACTTTTGCGTCTCCCTCATGAATCAAGCAAACATGTATCTAATGCTATTGCGTTATTTCCGTCATGCATTGTAAACAATTGGTTAAACGGTTGGTGTTTGTTCTTTATTCTTATTTGATAATTTAGCGACGCAAATAAACGTTCCAAAAGCTGTTCGCAGAGTTCATAACTTGGAAAAAGTTGCAGAAAACTTGTTGTGGAACCATCGTTCCAACATCAACCTACTCACGAGGTAGAGCAGAAAGGATATGCCACACCCACGCAGTATTATTTGTTTATATTCAAAACAAACGAAGAGAGGAGTGGAGCTTTCCCTGAAAAGACTCGGGACATTGACCTGGTCCAGGATTACTCCAAGCTTCCGATTAGGGCTTGAACCTGGGACTCTATGCCACTTAGTTCGGTACTACTACTATTGGATTACTACAGTAATCCGCGCGACCGCTGTGTGCGACACTTGGGCGTCACCGCCGAGCAGGTGCAACGGTGAAGTTTCGAAGCGCACGACGGGAGTGGTGCTCATCGGCATATTTAAATAGGAAGATGTTGGTCGTGCATTCGGGGTGGGAAGTGCAACGGCGCATAATCGTAACCGCGCCCGACGTCTTCGACGGCTCCGGCCGTCGCGCGTTTATCGCAAACAAAGTTTGGCGAGCTGGGCGGCGGCGGCGCGGGGCAGCGGGTGGCGAGATCATCGCGGGACGACGACGAATTCCTCGCCCGGTGAAATGCTTCCAACGCGAAGACGTTCTCTCTAGCGTGGATTTTCTTTGTCTCGAGCTTATTGACTGTCGTTAGGCCGAATGACGCAAATTGCATATTTTGCGTTCTCGTTGTGAAGCTAAACTACGCAGTGTAGACTAGGCTTCGTTTTTTACTCTTTTTGCAATTTACAGGGTGCTTGGAAGATCGATTATTTAGAACCAATTGAGCCAAACTCGTCTTGGACGAAGTGCAACTATTTTTACTTTAGCCGATTTTAACTATTTTTGATGACTAACCAAAAGAAAAGCAGTTTGCTTGCATATAATGGCAAGTTAAATTTTTTTAATATTTAAGTAATGTGTAAACAATTTAGTAAAACATGACGTTCATGACTGAATTCTATTTTCTTGGCAAATTTTATTAACATTATTTTCATTCTGAATGAACTTCAATTTTTCGAGGATTTTTCTTCCTTACAAATAATTGATTTTCTCAAGAATCCGGAAAGAAATATTCTCTATCGTTGCAAGCCTAATTGATGACTTTGCGTTATTTTAGACATTGTCCTTCTTGGTCGATGCTCATGTAGACTACCTTGATTGTTCCTTGATCGCAAAATGTTCCTTTCAGATGCTCTTGTGACTTATTGTATCTCGCGGAGTGCTTTTTTATGTGCAAATATTCATTCGGCGGTTTCAAGCACTTACATTCGTCGATCGCCCAATATGATTCCATAGAATTCATCGTTGATTTCCGGGGTGACGGTTGCGTTCGGCCATAACGGCATCCAGTAAACCCCTTCTTAACGATTGAAATTGATGGTACACAGTTCTCCTAGTATTTATCAAGCTTTGCCTCGGTTTTAGTGATGCTTTTTGCGTTACGCAAGCATGAAGGTTTCATCATCATCAGCATCAGCACTAGTGTTGCCCACATGCAAGAGCAAGACGTCTCCGTAGCTACTCTTAGTCTTGGTTATGTGTGAATGCACCTGGTTTTGGCTTAGTCTTAGCGTTCTCAGTCTTGGTCGTGGTCCAGTTCTTGCCCAAGAGTCTCGAAAGAGTCTTGCAATTGCCTATTGGCCAATTGCAACTCATTATACAGCTTACTTTAGATCTTATAATAACATAATAGTGTTGGTACATTTTGAGTTTAAAATTACAATCGATTGTATGTATTAATGATATTTTTCATTTAACGAAAAATACGAAACAAGCTTTAACCTATGGGTAGTTTACATTTATTATTTTGATCAAGTTACATTACTAGCGGTTTGCTTTGGAAGATTAGAAAGCGGCGTCGTCGCTCAATTATCAAATAATAATAAGTAACAAACACCGACCGACTAATAGTTCATATTGGATAATGGAAACAACACAATAGCATCTAGTTAATATAAATTTCAGCTTCATTCATCTACCAGACTCAAAAGTTTTGCAGGCAATGCCTTGTTCTAGCAAAAGTCTTGCAAGATCAGTCTTAGGTTTGGTGCAAAGGGGCAAATGTGCAGGACTAAGATTGCTTGACCAAGACCCAATTTGGGCAACACTAATCAGCACACAAGCTTTCCGAGCTTGCTTTCAACGCAACCTAAACGTCGCAGCTTGCCCAAACTCGGACAATAGGCTTCCAAGAACACCTGGCAGTTTATGAGAGCCGTGCTCAATGGGAAATTACAGCGCGTGAACTTCAGAAAGTCGCTGAATTATCAAGCCGCCGCCGCACCGTCGTGTGCAGGAAACGTTCGTGCGAAGATTGTCGAGCCGTCGTGCATTCGCGCACCACCGACCAGCGTTCATGTTTGCCTTCGTTTCGCGGTGATGGGCGACGAAAAACGCGAACATGTGGTCGGCGGCGGCGGCGGCAAGCGCGCATTCATCATGCAGTTCCGACTTCCGACATAATGGGCACGACGTGTGTTCGGGAAAGCTTTTCGACATGATCATCGTGCACTCCTCACAAGGGATAACCAACCGCCGCCCCGCCTCCCCCTCCCATCAACCGCCGCCGCTCGCCGCCCGTCTTTTGTTGGCGTGTTTATTAATATTACTAAACATAAATCAATGGCACGCTATTATTCGCTCAGTCGCGCTTCGTGCGCGCTCGCCGCCTCCACCACCGCCGCCGGCGTGCCTTTCATTATTATTCGGCTGTTCGGCGGCGAGTTGAAAAGCCGCGCTCATCCGCCGCTTCGTGCACAGCCTTTTGTGCATCCGGCGCACATCCGTAAAGTGGCGATGAAAGAAACACGAAGCACAATAAAATGTGGCGGAGGCGGCGGCAAGCACGCAATCGGGATCAAACTGGGATGAGCAGCGCTATAAATTCGTGCGCTCGTCGCGGAGAGGATCGAATCGAAATCGAAGTTATCAATCACGAACTTAATCACGACTCAATTTACGCTCAACTACGAGCAATACGAGCGCCTGGTAAATCGAAAACTGCACTGAATGCTTCTGAACGCCGAAAGGACTCGTAGTAGCACATAGAAATAATGAGTCAAGTATAATAGCACTCCTCCTTTCAACTCCTTGGGGAACTCCGAGTACTTCCAGGTAGAATAGATCTGAGCAAATTACGCGCGTTATTTCTAAAACCTGTTAGCTACACTTTAACTTTTCGCACTCCCCTTCGAGCACCACGAAATTTCTGGCGTTGTTAAGATATGTTAGATGTCAATTAAGAAATTGAATACTCTAACTTTGTAGTCGTTGATAGTCATTGCCCCTACATCATAATAGCTACGTTCCAGTTAACTCAACAGCGGATCAACTGAAGGATTTCTCCACTTGCTATTTGGCAACATTGCATTGCATTGCAAAATCTTGCGTGGGGCTGAAGGGTGGCTCAAAATTTTTCCAGACAGTATTGCCAAATTGCAAGTATATCAATCCCTCAATTGCTCAGTTGATCAGTTAACTGGAACGTAGCCATTAGCTATGTCAGAACACGACAAGCTAACTCTGAACTTAGTGGTGCCAACATAAATTATCACACACTTAAATGAAGTTTATGGTCTATATAGTTTATGTTCACGCTGAAAATACATATCCTTTATGAAGGGTAATTGGCAGCATTTTAAATCATGTTGTGTTTCAACGGAAATCAATTCAAATGGGCGAAATCATGCCGAAAGCATATACATATACAACGATAGTTGAATTTATATCTATTTCTATGAGCACTGCCAACAACAAATCGCACAATCAATTTCGGCTAAATGCGCGTTTCAACGCGGAAATTGTATTTATCCAACAAATGCCTCCAAAATATGCAGACTACTAATTGAGTAAAAACGGACTCACATTTTGTCCGCACATGGGAATTACGAGCTGAATTTTAGCCGCTGTCAGGGAGTGGGCTTTGTATCACTTTACAAGTCAGTTGTATAAAAAATATTTTTACGCATCTCGCTACCTATCACTCATACACCACATTTCATGAGTTTTGTTCGCAAATTCATTCGCATTTTCACTTATACGAAAATTGTCGGCAAGAAGCGAAAATATACCACATAGAAAATGCTGGCTACTACCTAATCGGCTTAGCACTAACAGTTATTATCCACAAAACAAACAACCAACAAACCCAAGAGTAGAGTGAAATGAAAGGAATGAACTTCGTAAATGCCCACTTAAATCTATAAGAATATAGTAAGTCCTCACTTCGTTCGTGGGATTAACAACCTCTTCTCAAATCATTGTCGACAACCAATTGCACATACTTTGCTAAAGGCTGACATGCAACATCTATGTTTGAACTTTCCAACTCAAATAGAGCAATTCTAATTGCTAAAAAAGAGATTTTAATAGTTCTTGAAATTATGCTCTAATCAGATAAAATTCCATCAGTTACGCAACTGGCAAATATTTCATTCGTATTCATAACCCGTCTCAGAGTAGGAAATATTTGGGAATGTGTGGCCAACATCCATTTTTCCTCTTGCATGAATACTAACTGCTCTCTATGCCATTACGTTCATATCTAGTACTGTGAATATTACGTGTCGGCTTTAATGAAATTTTGCATAACATTATTCCAAAGTCACACATACTTGACTTGCGAGTTTTCTCCAAATAATTGCCTCATTTTCATGGAGCCTTAGCAAGTAAAGTTTTAGAGCAATTTGATTGTTTTCTTCTCAGTTAGTATATAACGTTAATATTAATTTTGCTTGAAAACTTATTAGGTTCTCTCAGTTATCATACCTTGCTATACACACATTCGTACACTAGGTAGAATATTATAATGAACTATAAGTTCGTGTAGAGAAACAAAAATGTCATTCTATTTAATCCAACTTGCTTTTTATACCATGCAATTTTTTGTAATGTCAATTTCAAGGCGTGTACGTAGTTCGTTTTGAAATGAACGTGTTTGGGGGAAAATTTTGCGCGCGGTTGAATTTTGAACGTTCAAATGGTAAGAAAGAAAGTAAGAAATATAAATTCTTTGCAAAATAAAAAGAAAGACCTCCCGGATAAGTTAGGAAGTATGTTTAAAAGTAGATTTTTCAGCATAGGGTACAACGAACGATAGAAATATTTACTTATTTGCAAGTCCGACAGATGCTGCACAATTTCTAATAATTATTGCAGTTGATTTTTGTGTCATACATTCCACTGTACAAAAGATCGTATATTTAAGGGGTGCAATGAAATGTTCTTCTGCATTAAAATTTTTCATTTACGTCAACATCTCACAACTATTATGTGGCTTTTTTTGTATATTGCATTTAAATACGGTTTTTTTTTTGACTTGGTGTAGAGAAACAAACATGTTATCTTAGTCTTCATTTTCATCACACACTATTCCTTGAAATGTTTATTTTACTGTGTACAGTTATGCGCGCAATCCAATCTAAGAATCAAAACCATTTTTTCTTATTTTTGTATTATGAAATACAATTATTTTGCAAATCCTGCAAATTTCGAGTTCCTAACTACATTTCATCGTATTTTGGCCAGAAATGCTTAAATATTTCCTACTGTGCGACGTGGGGACGGCATGCGTGAGCAAACGTTGGGGGCGGCGTGGCAAAGGGCGCGTTTGTGCGCATGAGCGGCGCCGTGCTCGCAATCTGCGATCCGCGTCGAAATCCGCCGCTGCCGGGGCGGCGAGTGCAAATCGCCGTTAATGATGTAACTCGCTGCGCGTAAATAGTCACGCATCACGCATCAATTATTCAATTACGCAAATAATTGCGCGGCGCATTTGCGCTCGCTGCGCATAAACCGTCCGCATCCGACGTTCGTATCTCGGATCCGACAGCAACGGAAAAGTTCAGATTTCATTCGCATCATTTAAAACTTTTAGATTTGAATACGGTTTCAATCTCTGAGCGTTTAAATAGAAATGAACATAAAGAGAAGGCAACGTAATGCACTGCACCACGGATCCTTCGGGTTTTCTACTGCTGTAGCTACTTATCTCCTACAGGTCTTCCTACTTCCTCTTCGAGCACTTGTCTCAGTTTTATTTTGTCGTCAGCATGTTTCTGAAATCCTTCAGTTGTACAGATGTATAGACAAGGTTAAACTTCAAGGGATCCGACACATCTTAACGAGGTTTTGATCACACCTCCTCCGCAAACCAAAATAATCGCTGTTACGATGAATCGCCCCTCCCCCCTCTACCCAAACCCTGGACGATGACGTACCTACGACCATATTGCCACATTCTCCGAATATGACTCCCAGTCTCACTCTGAAGATAGACTTAGCCACCCTAGTCACCCTAAACCAATTTAATGACCCAAGTGCCTAATGCAGTAAGTTACCGAAAGTGAGGTAAGGTTTTCAACAATCTGCGCACAATGGCTTTGCGGCATTGAGGCAATCAAGCTCACCGCACGGCATTGCGTGGCAACTCTACCATTATGGATCGACTCGCAGGGGGGATGAGGCCATCTGCTGCACATTATACCCAATTGCAATCGGGCCGGGATGATATACGATGCGAGTGTTACTCGCGCCGCAACTCGTTTCGCGCACGGCGCATCGTGTGCGAATTGCGGAAAAACGGCCGGCCGTCGACCGCAGCAGCGGCGCATCCGCAGCGATGATAATTTAAACAGATTATCGCGAGGATCTTCCGGCCGACGTACGATTACTCCCCCGTGCGAGAGCCCGACACGCCACGTGGAGTGATATGCAGCGTCACGCGCATCGCCGCTGGGCTGTGCTCTCGGTTCAGCGCGCATGCGCGTCCCGTAAAACTTTCATTCGCACGTGCATGGGCTAATTAATTGAATGAGCCAGGTAGTTCGACGAGGATTACGGCAACTGTTTGAAAACTACCACTTGGAAGTTACCAAGTTCGCGCTCTCTATCCTCCGCGTTGCCCCCTTCCGCCCTACCCCATCTTCTCATGCACCTCATTCCCTTCCCAACGCCCAGCGATCCTGGGATCCCGGAGTGTTTCCCTGTTTGAAAGCTTCTTTCGCCCTCCTCGGGCAAATAATACCACCTCTCTCCCACTACGATTGAGCGTTGCACAAGGAGTCGATTCTTCGCATGATGGCAGTTTTACTACCAGGTTGATTAAAGCAAGTGTTATTCTTCGTCCTCGGGACGTAATCGGCTTTTCTTCTGCCTCCTCCCAGTGACTGGCTGTTTGGTACAAGACTTTTCCCGGACGGAACGGCCCATTCATCATTTCCATAAAGATGCGTTTGTTTTTGAAGTGATTTGAAAGTTAAGCTCTCTATCTATTTGTTTACTATAGAAATGCTCTTTTCAACACTTTGGGGAGCTCCAGGTAGTTCCATGGAACCCCGTTATCAGATTGCTTATGTACATTTTCAGAATTCTAGCAGAATTTTAGTGTTGTTAAGATATGTTACCTGTCAACAATGATTTAAAAAGTGACATCAGCTAATTTACGGATCAGTCAAGATAATCAAAAAATCAAAAAGTTGAATTATGCAAACGCAAATGCGTAAATCATATCTCACAACAACAACGGATATTTGGTTATTAATTTTATCAATCATCTCGCTGATAGATTAACATATGTTAGGCGGACTACACGACTGGCGGGACTAGCCGTGTGAACCGAATATACCTACCACGGTGGTTACAGGATAGGTTACATAAGTTATGCAGCAGCAAAATGTGCCATTTATTGATTATTTATGAGGAAAGTTGGAATTCTGAAAAAGTCGCAAATACCGAACAAATGTTACCCAAAGTATGGTCTCTGTAGTAGTGCTGCCTAACGCAAAATCCATGTTTCGGCACAAATTATTATTTAAGCGAAGGATTGATTGACGATCAGACTAATAGTAAATTAATTGTTTTTACTCAAAACGTTTCGTCTCAGCACTGATAATAAACAATTAAACAGTTTATTTATTAAAGGTTGGTAATTCGATATTGTGGGTAATTCGAGTTTTTAGCACGGCCCCTTGACAAATATATACAAAGCAATTTTCCGATATAATATTCAATGCGATTAAGAGACAAAACATACGGTTGGTCAATAGCTGCAATCGCCGAGGCCTTGGATCACTTACGCCAATGACGGTATTATATTGAAAAACTAGAAAAAGAGGATATTTGAATCACTTAATGAAAAATGTGAATAATGTAAAATCTTTAGAAAAACAAACAAAGATATTTATAATATATGTAATAATATATAAATATATATAATATATAAAAATTTATATATTATATATTTTTTAAACGTTGAATCTGGACTTTGCCTGTAGTTTTACACCACAAAAACTCGAACATACTGTTATACATACTGTCAATTCGTGCTTAGGGCCATTTTTTAATTAAACACTTGGTAAAAAAATTTAACTTTTATAATTTGAAATCATCAATTATTAAATTTTTTGTCTCTTTACTTCAAATTAACAAAGTTCCAATCAACCAAGAGTTTAATTATAAACAAATGTGCTACTTTATAGCACAAAATCAAGGAACGTATAGTTTGTAAAATTGCTCACTAAATGTTTTCAACGACAACATGAAAGGAGGTTCGTATCCAAACTATAAACTGCATCAAAATAAGGTGAGATGGTGAGTTGCTAAGCAACCAGTGAAATAATGAATATTTCCTAACCGGTCCATTGCATATACGAATGCGATTGGCATTCGTCTACGAGTCTGCTGCTTTCCTAGTTTGAGAATGGGCCACGTGCTGATCAGGTTTTAGTCAAATTTCTCCAGGGGAACAATTACAGGATCTGGGCGGTGGGGCTGAATAAACTTTCAAACTCATGCACAATCTGCATCAATATGCATCATTTCTGGCTCATTAAAACATATACAATTCCATGTCTAGAAAGGTGAAAACGGTTTATTAAAAAATCACGTTACCGCATAGATGAAACGATCGTCACCCCAATTCCCTTCCCAACTAACTGTCACATCAACATTCTTGCTCAAACATCCCACAAGCAGGTGCAATATTCTGCTCGAATGATAAGTAGGCGTTTTAGGCAAGAGGATAACGTAGACTTGGTATTCGTGAGCAAAAGATCAAGGAGGAGGTGGCGTACATCTTCAATGCGGCAGTAGGGAATGCTGCAGGCTGCAGCAAGCCACAGAAGCGCATTGCAGTGGCGAGAGGAGAGGACGGAAGCCGGCGTCCAGCCTGCTCGCGGCAATTAAGCGCCTGGCATGTTCCCACGGGCACGCTGTCAAAGTCGATCGGAGTAACTGTTGCGTTGCGTTGCGATAAAATCGCGAAGGTGCAAATTCACCGCCCGCATCGCGTGCGTGTGCGCAACGCGATAAAGCGGCGAGGGCTGGAGTGGGGGGATGGAGCTGGGGGCGCAGTAAATAAATCCTAACCAAATAGGTAATTAGAAAGTTTCGCCTTAACGGCACTCGGGTGTGGCGAACGCCCAACGAAAGAACGCCAACTTTCCGCATCGCGGCAGTTCTCGTCGTGCGACTTCCAAACTGAAACAATTAATACTCGCAGGGTTGAACCTTGCCTCGAGTTTCCGCGCTTTATGATGTTTAACTTAATCGAAGCCTTTACCTCGCTTGTTATTAACCGTGCATTCGCCCCTCTCTCTCTCTCTTGCTCTCTCTTCGTGTGTCTCTCGCTTGGCAGTTAATAATGTCGAATTTATAAACCCGACAGCTTCGCGAAGGTGTGCGCGCTTGTGGCCGTCGCGTCGTTTTTCGTCGCTGAAAGTCGTATCCGCGCCGTAGTCCAAAGCGAAGAAATGAATGCGAGCATTTATTCAACTGCAGCTCAAACCGGCCGGTGGGTGATCTGCGAGATTTCCAATTTTGGCCGCGAGAGGATTTATGAGCGCCGAACTGCGATTTTATCAAATTTTCCTCCATGCTTGCAAACAGGGTAGAAGAGTATCCTCAAGCATTTCAAACGTTCTTATTTACTCTAATGAAGATATGAGCTTGGGTGTATCAACACCCATAAGAAGGGACATAGGGTCCTAATGAGGTCCGGAGATATTTTTAAGACGAAAAGTCCACTTGACATTTTTTCGAAATGGACTTCGTTAAGGCCTCACAACGATTTTACTGATAGCGCAGAACGACAGTCGATTGGCCGAAGGTTGCAAGTGTCCGCCTGTAACGCTTGGAGATATTTATGCTGCTTCAGCATAAAGGCCGTTATTTTAGTTTGTGTTCAAAATTAGTTTCTTACGATGCTCACAAAGAAAATACACGCTTTGTTAAGTTTTTATATTGGCGTTGGGCTCATTTATCTAAACTTACCTTCGGAAGGTTTTACTTTTAACTTAAATAACTCTACATTCTAAACTATGTGTCAGGGTTCCCGCGAATAATTGCAAATGAAGTGATTTTCTTTTACTTGAAAAGGAATAAGGAAAACAATTGCAATAGCTGTCAAAAGTCTTGATTACCGTTGTTCTTACTGAATTCTACCTCAAGGTTTACTACAGATAGAAAATTAAATCATTTTTAGTTGGAGTAAAGTAAATAAAGTAATGAAATTTACTTATTTTAAAGTATTAACTGTCTTAATATACTTATTATCATAGTTTAAATTGAATTTTTAATTATCATTTATTCTTATGTGGTTTTCAACTCTGGGTCCAAATATAGCATCCATAACTATTTATCTTAAATAGTTTTCGAGTTATTCGACCTCAAAATTCCATTCTATTTTCACGTAATTTCTCACACTGGAAATGAATCTTGATGTTCGGCTGGCTAAAAAGGCTTAAGCCTTCTTACTGGTTTTATTACAATATCTATATCTATTTAACATTACCTTCAAACAATGGTTTTACTACAACCAATGAATAAGGTTTTATACTGTTTTATACAGTATTATACTTTATATTTTGCGCAATTTGCGCTTGATTTAGGTGGATTTGTTACTAGCTTTTCGTCATAATTTGCGCAGGAACTATTGTACCTAGGCGCTCTCATAGCACGGATTAGTTCTGCGCAAGAGACCAATATCGTACGAAACGAATGGGGAAGAGCACGCAGCACACTCCCAGGCATGATTTGTCCTCATGATTTCCATAAAACTCGAAACGCTTCGATCTCGCGGCCGGTTCGAGGCGAGCTGATAACGTCGTACGCGATCGTGGCAGCGTCGTCCGTACATACGCAATGGGCTTTCAGTGTGCAATCGCACGTACTTCGGCGAAGTGGGGCGCACCTACGAGTTGGAGATCAAGCGTCCGGACGAACGCCGCCAGCTGCCCTTCGTGTGCTACCTGAACTTCACAGCGGCCGGACGCGCCCTCGGCGAGCTGGTGCAGGTGAGTATCCACGCCGCCACCATTTCCCACCGCACAAAAGCAAATATTTGAGAACCAAATGCCCATTTTGTACTTTCCGTGTTAGCCATAATTATATTTTCTTTAATATTACCCTAGAATCATTCAGACTTTAATTGCAAGTTTTCTACAATTAATTCCCTCGCAATTGCAATTCAAGATTTTCTTTTTCATAATTAAGGCAAACGTCTCAACTATCGTTCCTGACCCATTTATCGTCACTTCGCTGGAAAATCTCCTAAATTACGCACCCGATTGCAAATTAGATTTATACTATGTGCAGACATCTCAGAGAACTGCCTCTAAAATTTCTTTTTATGCCGAATGCTATTTGTGTTGTGATTTCATGTGCCCGTGACCTAGACTGTAAATCGTTATTGGTAATAACGAAAGAAGTGGCAGAGAATTGCAATAATTCGTAAAGACTTTAAGTTACAACATTTAGGACAGCCAATATTCTCGCATGACGAATTGTGGTACATAAAAATGTGAAATTAGAATTTGAATCAAATAATATTTCAAATTAACAGAGAGTGATTTTTTTAAGTTGGAGTATAAGATTATTAAACATCCAGTTGCGTTAGAACAAATATTACAGGAAGAATGAACTTGGTTAGTTCTATATCCGACTTTCTATTACGAATGATGATATTGAATGAATGATATTTAGGACTTACCTTAGTGTATATCTTCAATTTAATTCTGATATAGTGGGAAATAAAAGAAGGGGGCATGGAGGCAAGGAGAGACACATTTCTTACTTCACCCTACCACCAGAAATTGATTTTTAACTACTTTACACTCAATAAAGCTGTTAAAAAAGCAATATA
>JAODFX010229507.1:0-13191 GCA_027580035.1 Dorylogaster longipes
TCACAGGCACAAGCGAAAGCAGTTTAGGTGATAGTTCCGTGAGATGTCTCCACATCGTACAAACCTTGTATATAACTGTAATTTAGAACTGGGAGCTTAAATTTATAAGATTTTCCAGAGAAATAACGAATAATGGGTCAGTGACGAATACTGGGACATTTACCTTAGTTATATAGCATAGTCACTTACTTAAATTGATGAAGAAACATTGGTGTCTGTAAAAAAATTTCGATTTGAGAGTCTGTTCATGTTACTAACTAATACAAAAATATGATTTCAGATGCTGAATAAGACGCATGCAATTTTCGCTTTGTTCCTATTCGTTGGCATCTTTTGGTCGCCCATGTGCTTGCTTGTTAAAGCACAAGGAGAAGAACTTCGTCGTCCAACACGCCCAGATATTTTCAACAGTCCAGAGGAAGTTGCGCAATATGTCAAGGATTTGCATGAATACGTACGTGCAAAAGGGATCAGGTACATCACTTATCATTTATACGAGTGAAAATTAAATCACGATAACAGTTTGAACAGATTATTTAAAACACTGTGAATTAGTCAAAATTCTTTTTCTTCTTTGCTCAAAACTTCAAATAGGTCTTCAAACCTCATTGCTTGCTGAGAAAAGCGAAGTGCAAATACTATGGATACCGCAAAATTAATTTCGTTACTATTGCGGGAAATATCATTAGTGCGTTAAATATTGCAGCGTCGGACGAACTCAACGCATAATGGCAATGCACGAGTACAGTATTAATGAATTCATGATTTAACGAATTTTCGAAAATCGGATCTTGGTCTCTACGCCAATGTACGGGCGAAAATGCGAGGAAAATAAATTCATTGCATAATTCATAATTGGCTTACGGTTCCATTATTGCGTTTTGATATGCCAAAGAGTTAAATACTAATGTTATTATCAAGGATCAACAAATTAGCACAGCAGTGGTTTCTTAAAGTCAAACTTTATCATTTCTATCGACCTAATTAAATTATTTAACAAGCGATGTTTGCAGATATGGTAAAAGGTTTGCGCCAAGACCAAATGACGAGGCGGGCGATGAGGATCTGCATGCATCTGAAATAATCAACGAGTTTAATAAGCATCATCTGAAGACAGGAGAAAATCGTCCCAGTATTATCTCGGATGCAATTGATGAAGAGAATCCACGGGAACAGCTCGTGCATGAACAAATGCGTCCGCTGAAAGTAACTAATTTGTATCGCCTGCTCACTCAAATTCCGCTTCCCCTCTTGGCAAAGTATTTGCACATTAATCAAATCATCAACCAGAGCGACCAAGAGCAAGGCTTCAACACAAACCACCGACGAACAATGTTACATCCATTTGTTCGTCAACGTTTTCTGTCCACACAGCCAAAAGATGACGGTTTTTAGAGTTGTAGAAGATGATTGTAGAACTAGACGTTCTTTGGTTTTACTCTATTTAATAACAAATAAGCGTTCTATAATATATAATAATAAACATTCATCATAATTTTAGTCAATCACATTTCGTGTTGATTTACAATTTCATTTTATATGTTTATCCATATGGCTGGACTTTCCCCATTTTATTAAACAATATGTGATTGACTAAAATTAATTGCATTTAGTTATAGGATTGAAGTAAAACACAATGAACAAGAAATGTATCGATCTTATTAAGCATGAAAACGGACAAAAATAAATCCTGTGGAAGGAATCTGTAGTCAGTTTATAATGACAATACAATTTTTTATTTTTTATTTCTATTTTAAAACGCTAATATCTACTCCTTAAATATTTACTAAATAGAATTAGTAATTCATGTAAATATTGTATTAACTTGACATCCAGCGTTATCTGGCAACACACAAACTTTTATCGATGGATTGAAATGGAGGCCCTTGGGGCAATTCATAATATGTGCTTTTCCCCACTCACATTGGCAAAATTTGGTACAGTCAATATGGGCGAGGTAGGTCGGCGGATTATTGTCAACTGGACAACTACCTTGACATTCATCACCGAAAGAGGTTGTGGCTTTTTCAGTGGATCCGCTAGTTGAATAATCAGCTGACTCTTGAGTTGGTTTATAAGTCGGTTCTTCAGTAGGTTCTTTAGTGAAGTCTTCCTGAGTTGATACCTGTGTAGGCATCTGAGTTGTTATCTCTGAAGGTTTACCCGTAAAGGTTGCATTTTCAGTTGTTTGCTTAGTAGGGTTTGACATTGCAGTCGATTCCTCAAATGACTTCTCAGTTGTTTGATAGGTATAGTCTAGAGTAGGAGTATTGGTTGGGATTATTGTTGGTTTCTTCGTTGGTAGCTCAGTTGATCCAAGTGTAAATTCTTGAGTTATATTGTTTATTGATTGCTCAGTAGTTACTGCTGTTGTAGAAATCTCCTGTGTAGCTGTTTGATGAGTTTCCCTCTCAGTCGGTCGATGCGTTGGTAATACAGTAGGTTTCTTAGTAAGGAGAGAAGTGGAATAATCAGTGACTTCCTTAGATTCAGCAGTAGATTCTGGTCCGATAGTAGAATCAAAAGGCTGCATAGTTGTGTGGTTTGTATGTTCCTCGGAAGATTCACCAGTTGACTCTTCCTGAGGTAATGCCGTTTGTATTTCCGTTGATTCATTTGGGAATTCTTCAGTAGGATTTTCAGTTTGTTTCTCGGTAGCTTGCTCAGTCGACTCAGGAGAGGTCTTATTGGAAGAGTTCCAAGTTGTTGGAAAGTCTGTTTGATTTTCATTAACCTCACAGCCCGCATTCTTAGGTTAATCGCATACTTTGCCTAAGGGATTGAAATGAAGTCCGCTAGGACATTCCAAAATGTGAATCGTACCCCACTCACATTGGCAGAATTTAGTGCAATTAATATGTGGGATGTATGTGGGTTGGTTATTGTTGACTGGGCATGTGCCTTGACATCCATAAGGGAAGGAAGTGGTTTCTATGGTACTAGTAGAATAAATGCCCGAATCTTGAGTTGCAGTTTTAGTGGACGAATCTGTGTTTTCCTGGGAGGATGCCTGACTTGAGAGTATGGTAGAAATTTCAGTTGGTACTTCAGTTAGTTCATCTGTAAAGTTGGTTAAGTTTGTAGAAGAACTTGATCTCGTGGTGGACTCATCCAAAAGATTTTTAGTTGTTCCGAAAGTCTCGCGAGTTGGTATAATTGTGATATTTGAAGTTGAAATTGCCGTTAAATCAGTTGAGAAATCCTGAGTTAGATGTTCAGTTGGTTCCTCAGTCGTTTCTGGACTTGAGAAATCCTCAAAAGACTGGCTTATATTATGATGAGTATGATCGTCAGAAGGACTTCTAGTTACCGTTGATTTTTGTATTGATTCTTCAGTACCAGTTTGTTCAAAAGACTGCATCATGGTTGATGGAGTAGATTCCTTAGTGGATACTAATGTTGATGCAGTTGTGGGCATCTCAGTTAGTGCTTCATCACTCTGACATCCCGCGTTCTTTGGCAAATCACATACATTAATAGACGGATTAAAGTGTAGACCCTTGGGGCAGTTCATAATGTGGGGTTTTCCCCATTCACACTCACAAAATTTACTGCAATTCTTATGTGGCAAGTACGTCGGTGGAATGTTAAAGTCTGGGCAAGTACCTTGACATTCACCAGCGGAAGAAATAGTTGAACTGCCATTAAGTTCGATGGTGGGGTAATAAGTAGATTCTTGCGTGGATTTCTCAACGAATTTCTTAGTTGTTGGTGTTTCTTTCGTAAACTTTTCAGAGGAATCTAGATTTTTAATGGTGTTACTTTCATCGCTTTCATCACTGTCGCTGCTTTCCGATCTATCTTGGCTCTGATTTGTGTTATGACCATTGCTGTCTTTGTGGTTTTTATTACGACCCCATCCCCATCCCCATCCAATACCGTTATTGCTGTTAGATTCTTTATTTTTTTGATTTTGCTCCAAACCATCGAAAATATTTTCGTTATTCTTGTTATTCCCGTTACTATGACCCCATCCCCATCCTTGGCCATTGTTTTCTTCGCCCTTTTTATTATTTGTGTTATGACCCCATCCGTTTCCTTGATTAATTTGCTTGTTACGAACTAGCGCTTCAAAACAGTCTACCTGATTAGCTTTTCGACATGTTCCCTCTTCAATGTCATATAATTCATCATTCAGACAA
Organism: Dorylogaster longipes; assembly: GCA_027580035.1. Taxonomy (NCBI): domain Eukaryota; kingdom Metazoa; phylum Arthropoda; class Insecta; order Coleoptera; family Staphylinidae; genus Dorylogaster; species Dorylogaster longipes. Next base: position 4,143 of record JAODFX010229507.1, read on the forward strand.
CGCTTCTCCACAAGATGGCCTCCTTCACACATTAAATAGGAGCTGCATTGCAAGGGCGAAGGCATTTTCTTACCTTCGTCGCAGCGATTTAACGACGCAGTATTGGCATCGATTAATCCGCACACTACTAATGCAACCAAACCTTTAAAATCATACATTCAAATTATTATTGCCATAATAAGCCATTAAAATTAACTTACTTTTCCAACGCCACATCATGATACAGTTTAACAATTAGAGCCAAATAGGAAATAGAAATGTTTACACTCGTTGCTATAAAATAATTATCAATGCTATCGCTTTATATAGTGCACCAGCTACAATAAGTCTTATCCATGTTATCTTGCAAATCCCTTTCGAGAAAATAGTGGAAAATACACCAATTGCATTAGGAGTATTGATCGTTGCAAAACATGAAACGAAACGCTGTTACTTTAAATTTATCAGTAGATTATCTAACAGATATGAACTTTGTTTATCTTTATCATTGCAGACAAAAAAAACTTTTAGATCTACCTCACGGATAATAATCAATACCTCATTAATTGAGAAAACAGGAAATAATTCAACATTCACAAAGACTTAACTTTGGCACTTTCATTCATAATTTAACAACATTTTAAATATCTTTTACAATCGCAATGCATATTTTTCTATTAGACAGCAGATTGTCTTTGAGTTCTGCACTTTGCAAATCATAGGAAACGTATTGTATGATAAATTTAGTGTTTTTTACTTGTTCGCTATTCGTTACTCTCATGTAAATACTCAAGCACTATTATTAATAGAAATGGTTCTTTTTTGTAAAGCCGACGAAGGAAAATTTTACGATTATATAAAGTTATATATAATTTTTTGTTTATTAGCCGTCTTCATAATTTTTACGCATTTATAAAATAGGGTTAACTCAACAATCAAAAGAAACTCTAAGAATTTCGTTTCATACGTTGTCTGAATTAGATTGTTGTTAGTTGAAAATATGGGAGATGCACTCAAGTTCAAACTGCGTTTCAGTGTCACGTCTCGCTCGCTCAGAATTTAGTAGCATTCTGAGCCAAAGATGAAGAAAATAAAACAGGGTTCTTGAATTTTTCTTTACACTACTCCACAACCATGCTTAAAACTGCCGACAAAATCAGCGGAATAGTTATGCCCCTGCATAATTGTCAAATTAAAACATCTGAAAGCACACTTTGCAACTCATTTCCCACAAAAAAACGAACAATGGCTGGAATATCTAAATCAATAGAAATATATGTAAGTATTCCAATAATTAAACAAACACTAATGTGATGTGCTCAATTGTGTTCAATTTATCTAAATTTCATAATCATAGCAAAGTAATGTTTTGGCTCCCAACATATGTGAAGACCCGTTTCTATAATCACGTAAGTATTTTATTCGTAACATAGTTTGAATTAAGGTTTTATTTGATGCGCCTGAAAGTTTCGAAAAAGAGTAGTCCAAACTTAATGTTCTTATGATAAAATATATAACATAATTGGAGTTGACCAAAGCGATATTTTTCACAGGGTTGAGATCTTACGTTGACATATTTATTTGAGAGTGCAATGCAATGCAATGTGTTTTTGGTTAGTTTTTTTTTCTGCTACAAAGGGTTTTATAATATTTTGCAATCCGAATATGACATTATAATAAATAACATTACCTCAGGGTAACAAGAAAATTTGAACAATGAAATGCTTTTAGTGATTTGGAGAAGAAAAAGTGCGCGTTAATTAAAAGTGATGCGGTACTATCATCATAGTGGAAATAAATGCAACGCTAAAAACGTAGTTACAATGAAGCAAGTAACATGTATGTAGCCAGGAATACATTTGGAACATATTTTAACTTGTAAATAGTACATCATACCGTGACCATTTAAATATTTTAATCTATTGCAAATGGACATGTAACAAATAGGAATGTGAGAAAAAGCAAAGGAACTCTAATGTAACATAATTTATTTGGGTAACGCAAATATAGCAATTTAATTTAATTCACACAGTTATATAATAATGCATATAAAATTATAGAAAAATATGTAAAGATATAAAATAGTACAAAACAATAAAATCTAAATTTCTGGAAAAGCACTTCCTATCATCTGTTTCCCCCTATATTTATACGTGTAGGTTCGGATAACAAAGTTTTTACCTCCCAAGCGAAGTGGACAAACATCATTCGGTCGAAGTAAAAAACACGTGGTATACAAAGCCATCTCAAATTCAGGACTAGTTCCAATAAACATGGAGCTAACTGGTTTGTCTATTTCTTGGTAATTTAAATGGAATTTAAGAATCGCACCTTTCTACAGCAAAGTAATAATATATAATTGCCTAGAAGTCTTGAAACAACTACTCACATCGAATTCCAACTTGTTCATATAACCCAAATAATTAGCAGCCTTCTTCTTTTCTTCCTCGCTGAAAAAGAGCCAATTATGCAACCCGGAAACGCCATTATTTTTTATCTCAGCTAGATATACATGTTCAAATCCACTCGATCCTATTTGGCCCCCACCTCTTGAATACATACCAAACCAAATTGTTCTTAAAAGATCCTTGAAATCTTTGGGATCTTTTGAAAGTTTGTCTAAAAGAGAGAATATAACTTGTTTTTCATTTTTTCAATCATTTCATATTACCTTTTGAAATTAGAAAATTCCTGGTATGCTGCATAACAGAAGTGGGTAACACGGCATCCAGGAAATTGTTCTCCTCAATTCGTTCTTGAGCTGTGTACACTTCATTTTGATTACTATGTACAATGTAATTGTTATGTAAAGCAAGCAATTTTGTAATAGTAGGAATCTTAAATGCCGCATCGCCAATTGTTAATAAACTAAAAGTAAATAAAATATTTATACAGAATATAAACACCTTGAAGTTGAATTACTCTTCGGGAGCCTCGTCTATCAAGGAACTGGAACTGGTTTTGCCTTGATAATTAACACTAACATATTTAAACCCATTGTTTGTATCTTTCCGCAGCAAAGCTTCCGAAAAGTCACGCAACTCAGAGCTTTCGTCCGACGGTATGTTTGAATGAGATGTTGTAGATTGCAAGGAATCAGAATTCCTGTTGAGACTAGAATCTGGAAGATGAGAACCTGGCGTTGTAGGTATTTGCGAAGTTGATGAAGATTCTACGACAGGTTTGACATTATTCTTGTTGGAATTTGGTTTAACTACATTGGCATATGAAGGCTGACGATTATTCTTCGCATTTACATAATCTCGCGGTGGATTAGGTGCTGGAGAATTAGTTGGCGATAGATTTTCATTGCCAATTTCGGCAATTTTAAAATTAGAATAGGATAACGGAATATTTGAATTGACATAATCTCTAGGTGTTGAAAATGATCTGACTGGTGGCGGAAATCGATTTGTCCCTGCAGGATTGCCACCGAATGAGGTCGGTTTGTTTACTCCGTCAACTGAATGAGCATAGGACAAATGAATATTTGGATTAACATAATCTCTGATGGGTGAGCCAGATTGAGAAGAAATTTGAAGATTTGTTGCGGTTCTATCAGCGCGACTCGGCGGCACATTGTTCTGACTAGTTGGTTGGCGTATTAATGTTATATTCCCTGCTGTCTGTTGGGAGACGTAATCTCGTTTTGGAGCAACTGTCGTTGGTTGATTTTGAATTCTTTGTCGCGAACCCAACTCCGGCCATGGAGTAGACGGAGTAGACGATTGTCCATCAATGTCTTTATATATAAAAAAGCAATAAATAAACTTCAATTAACAGGGATAATTTACAGAAGTGCATGATTGCAAGAATTGACTTTGCATTAAATGAATGTTTGCTTCACGTATAGTTTTATCATATGCAACCAGCTAGGCATCCGGTTTAATATCACACTCATAAAATTTGCCTAATCACAGTCAGATAAAACAAACGAGAAAATTAATTGAAATAAACTTTATAACTTCCTAACAACATGTGGTATAAAAAACTAGAGAAGTATGCCAAACCTGGTTTATTATTACTAATTTGAAATACATTGCTTATTAATAAACATGATCTCAGTTTATTATGTGAATAATGGAAATGCTAATGCATTTTACATCAAGTTTGGGAAAAAATTGCTCAACTCAACAGAAACTGAATATAAATTAATGCCCAAAGTCATATCTGTAAATTACAAGGATATGCAACATTTAAAATACAAAAAGGAACATAAGTAGATTCAAACTGACTCATTGATTGTAAACACAACACATTAAAATCTGAAGCTGGAAATTTGCACAAAAAACACCAACTGTGCAAGAGACCACCTTAATGCACTATGACCCAGATTTATAAAACTGGCCTAATAATGCAGTTCTGTAATGTAAGATAATGTTAGGCATGTGAAATTGATGTGTTCGATTTATTACTTTAACAGAATTTAAAAGAAAAATCTATGACAAAACCTATTTCTTCTATGGCATAAAAATTTAGAGAAGAACTATCAGTCGTTAGATTGTTTGCAATTTTCTGTGTCATGCTGAAACACACTGATATTATAAATTTGCAATTATTACCCTACATATGTAACAAAACAATGTGCATTTGTGAACTATTTGAGTAGACTATTCTCCTGATATAATATTCAGTATTTGTAAAATAAGGCAATTATACAACAAAAAATTAGGTTATGTATTAAATTTGCACACATTTTGTAACATTACTTTAAGTTCTTATACTATGCACTTACAATAATAGTCAAATACACTAAGAAGTATAAATACAAAAATGGGCATTAAAAACTTTACTTCAATGCCCATTGTCCTTTAAACTTAAGCTAAACAAACTTAATCACTTAATAACTAGCCATTGGCTTGGAGCAGCTTGGAGTGTTGCTTGTTCTAAAACAGTTGTAAATGCATGTGTGCGTCGACCTTCCCTGAATGTCAAACGCATTTGAAGCAGTCAAGTGGGCAATTCGTGAAATTTATAAAAGGAATAAAATTGATATTTTTAGAGCGAACGTATAGAAAAGAGAAATGAAAACCAATGAATGGTTTTGTTGCGTTCGATTAATCGGGAATACTTACATAAGACAAAGAAAGTACAATCAAACGAACAATGCATCAGTTGATTTTTAATCAGTTGAATTGTACGAAAACATATTAATTTAATAAAAATATGTACGTTATTTGTACCAAGATCGTAATATCGCTATCAAGAACCTTGCTATTATCGTACCCAACATCGGCAAACATATTTACTTAATAAAGCAAAATACAATAGGAATTTAATATTTATTTTATTCTGCTCTCTACAGTAATTTATTCACACTTGTTTTGAATGCTGAATGTCATAAAGAAATGATGGAATTGCTATAAATCTGAAACTTTAGTAATAAACTTTTCAGATGCATAAGCTTTTAAAATGTGTGTATTATTGATTAAACTTAATCTTAAATTAACTTCTTAATTTTCAGATCTTTTTGTTATAATATTAGTTCAATTTCAAATTGAAACACTTGAACATGAACACGAAATTCAACAACCAAATGGCTGTATTGGCGTATGTCCGAAGGAAAATGAAGCACAAATCACATTTCTTAAAAATTGTGATTGCCGAAAATTCTGCGCTTGCAATTGGGGAGACGCGATAGTAATGCAGTGCCCATATGGTTTGGAATTCAATGCAAGATTAGATGTGTGTGATTGGCCGCAAAACGCAAATTGTACGTGCACTTGTTGTTCGATTGAAGAATGTGATGAATCTCTTTGTAAAGCACTGGAGAACCCTAAACTGAGATTGAATTTAGAGATGTGATAAATGTAAAATTTACCAATTGTCACTTTTTTTACCAATAATAATTCTTTATTCATTAAGAAAAACAATACAGTTATTTTGAGTTAATATAAGTAATGGTTATCATTGAATTGAGAGCTTTTTGCTTGTTGATAATAGCGGATAGATAAAAGAATAAGTGTGGAACGAAAAGTTAAGAAAAAGCGGATGGAAATGAGCATAAACAAAATCAAAATCATAGCAAAAGCAGAACAAAATAACAAGAAGAAGAGAGTTAGAGAGGGAAGGTAAACAAGATAAAGATGTAAAATAGAATACGAATAACAACGGGAGAATCTACGCACTAAAAAAAGACATTAAATAAAAAGCAGGTGACAAAAGAAACAAAAATAAAAGTGTCTGGATCGGTACATAGTCATCGATAATGCGGCAACGTAAGTATAGTTAACGCAAGTGAAGTAAACTACCTCAGGAAAATAATGGAATGACAAAAATGTCAAAATGAGAAGATAGGAAATAAAACAAAAGCTGCTGGGCATAGAAGAATTAGAGAAGTAAGGTAAATTCGCAATAGAAATATATATTAACTATATATATATATATATATATATATAAACGGATATAAAATTAACTATGTCAATTCTTCCTGTAATATTTGTCCTAAGGAGAAGTTTGTATAATAACCTTACACTCGTAATTTAAAAAATTTACTTTAAATTTTTAATATCATTTTATTCAAATTCAAACTCACATTTTTATATTGTTGTAATTTGACGACTTAATTTTTTAACGTCTTATTGAATCATTGCTATTCTTTCGTTCTTATCAATAACGATTACGAATCACTAGCACGGTTGAAAGCAATTTTGATTACGGGTACATAAAACCAATGCTTGTTGCACAAATAACATTCGGTTTCAAAAGAAATTTTAGAGGTAGTTTCGTGAGATTTCCCCACATCGTATAGAAATTGAATAAAACTATAATTTGCAATCGGGTGCTTAATTTATAAGATTCCCGCAAAGTGACTATATCCGTGACGTTTATCTTATATTGGAAAGCAATTAGGATGAAGATCTGGAAAGCAAACATGAAAAAGGAAGAGCTGCTACAAAAACGTGTGATGGAATAATAGAGGATATTCTAGACAAGAAAGGAAGAAATATCGTAGAGGCAAAAAGGCTAGCAAACGGCAGATCGAAGTAAATAGGAATTCGGAATGTAATATAATTTTAAATTGGATCAAATACTTTCCTTACATACTAAAGAAAAAAAAGCGTTGGTATAATTAAGTTAAGATTATCACATTTTTTAGCTCAGAACCCGTCCATTAAAAATAGAAATAAGAGTAACAACCTAACAAAAATATAAATAAACATCTTTACATCTTTACATGTCTATATTTCTATATATATATATATTTAAATAAAATTTAATTTACCTTCTACCGATATCACATATGTCAAGCCTTAAATGTTTGATATATACCTATATATATATATTGGTGATAACAACATTGTAGTCCGGGTGCGTATTAAGAGTCTAATATAGTGAAGAAAATACATGCCCACGCAATGAAGCACGCTAACAATATGAAAAACGTGTACGTTTTCTGCCTGTTCCATCCGATAAGAACTTGTTTTGATTTGGGCTTTTTATCTACATTGGAACTACTACCAACCTAAAACAAACGATAAATGTGTTATTACATATTTGGCATATGAAATCTTATTCGATTTATACGCATAAAAATTCTTTCCACTTACCATTTCAACATCTTTTATAGTTAAAACATCCGTACTCCTATTCATTGTGAAATTTCGCTTCCAAGTGAGTAGCAAATAAACGGATTTGTTATAACGCCACCTGCGAGCTAATATTTTTCGTCGAATGTTATCTGCTAGGATTGTTCGAGATAATAACTGCGATTGTCACCGCTCAGGTGAAGTTTGTTCTCTGCCCAATCAATTGCGCGACAGAGGCTATTATTTAATACCAACTCTCACTTTCTTCCTCGATTGCGTCCCACTTACTGCCATAAGTCGGCGAACTTTAGCTTTTCAACAACTGCACATTTCACACCTAGTTTCGTCACTAACGGCAAACATATTGGAATGTTCCGACTTCGTTGCGTTCAACATTTCACTTATTGACCATGTGAGTTGAATCACATTTGTTCAACAACGGTCTGGTTGATTGATGAGACGGACTTGTTTAGTAAACTCACTCTATGGATGGGAAATTGTTTCCAGTATGTTTTATTGTATCTAGCTGTTGAGTTGTTAGAGACTAATGCGTAGGAAACATCATTATACGGAGTGATCTAACTCGTAAACAAAAGCAACTCCGACCGGATTGCCTTGAAAATGTTGCGTGTTGTGTACCGTTCAATCCATGTGATATAGATGGGCTATTTTTAAATATCCAATATGGTATATTCACTTTGAAGAAAATATAGCGTAAAACAATAACAAAAATATTTTTACTCTTTGCGGTCAAACGCCTATCATTTCGTTATCAAATATTTGTTTGTAAAAACAGCAGAAAAACAATTAACTTCAATAGAGTAATACCATTGACTAAAAATTAATTCTTACACATTATTCCAAAAATTCTAAGAAGAAGTAAGAAGACTTAAGCGAGAAAAAACTACGTCGAAATCATTTACAATAAAAATTTTCAAATTTTCGTGTTTGTGGTGGAATAACTCGAAAATTATTTGAGATATTGGGTAAAGGATCTTAAATTTGGACTTGGTCAAAAACAGCATAAAAATAAATTGTAATTAAATATTTTTCGACCTTAATAAGCCAAATTATCTGGTTAAGGGGTGGAGATATCGGGAATCTGAGCTCAGATTTTAGCTACGTACCATTCAACTGAGGAATTGATCAACTGAGGGATTTCTTCAGTTGCCATCTGGCAACACTGTCTGGGCAAATTTTGAGCCATCCTTTAATTTAGTCTTCAATTCCTCAGTTTCTAAGTTTGCACATTCTATTTTCCCAGAGAGTGTTGTCAGATGAAGGAAGGAATCCCTCAGTTGATCAGTTCCTCAGTAAAATGGAATATAAATTTTGACTCAGCGTTCGAAATTATCGCCTCTACCAGAGCAATTTCTGGCGTCAGACAGACAGACAGATGTTGCACACCTAGATCAAAGATAGGGGAAAGACGGGCATTACAGCCAGGCGTGTTTGTAATGCTGCTCAGTACTGCTATCTTGCGGCAAACTCGTTAAAATCACCTGCACGGTTCCCTCAGTTATGCTGACTCACGAGAAGAA
>JAODFX010229617.1:0-13182 GCA_027580035.1 Dorylogaster longipes
TTCGTCTTAAAACGTCTCTGCGGACATCGCTAGGTACCTATGTCCCTCCTTATGCTGGTCACCCTGTATATAAATTTAATCTTTTTAAACGGACTTTGTAGCAATGTAGCAGCAATAATGACAATAAATAGCATAAGTCCAAGTTAGGAGGTTAGGAGGTTAGCATCTGTTCTTTATGATGATTGTGAATTCCTATTGATTATTTAATGCAAAAATAAGCCTTTTATCAAATAAACTTGACATTCTTGATTCACAGGTGCTGTTATTTGGAGGTTAGCTGGACGTTAGTCAAGAAAGCGATTGAAGAATGTTTATTTTGATTAACTCGGTAATTTAGAGACCACCTTAAGGGAATAAAGTGAATGAATAGTTGAATATATATTCATATGCATGTATGCAGAGGAAGTTAACTTGCCGAATATAGAACGTGGCAACGACCACGCAGATATTTTGGTGCGAGGCTGAAACGGAAACGCTCGGCAGCCGGCAGCAACAAAATCGACAAAAAGCGAAGCAATTGCGCAACGCCGAGGAAACGTAGCGGCCGCAGCATTTATGCAAATCGAAATAATAACTCGCGTCGCATGCGAGCGCAAATCAGTAATCAACCACGTAGGCCCCAAAGTTATCACTTATCACCAGCATTCCATGGTTACGCGGCTCATAACAATGCATTGTAACATTACGCCACATTGTTATCGCGCACTGCGCAAACAATGACTGCACGCACAAAGCGCGTTATTCATTAGGCGTGCCTGAATAGCAATTCACTGCACGAATTGGTTTCCATTTCTAATTACGAGAAGGAATTATGCACGCGACGATCTTAGGACAATGCCCACATGCCCACTTATTGCAAATGCAAGCAAATCATCACCAAGTGCAACGATTGCAACGAGCTAATATGCTGCGGTTATCACTCATCATCATCATCATCATCGGCAATCATCGATACGAGTTTCGCATTCATCATTCGTGACTGCCCAGGCATTCGTCAACCTGGCTGCATAAACCACAACGCAATCATGAGCCAATATAAGCCAACATGTCGGATAAACAAGTATACCAGATAATTTAATACAATGCAAGATTACGTGTGCCTGCGATTGGAGGTGCAACGTCATCGGCGACATGCCATTGTTGTGAATTGTAGATTCGCAATTTTTAATTGCACCTTACTTCAATATGCGCTCGTTGTCGAGTAAACAATGTTGCCGAAGGTCGTACGCTATTTTTAGACATCGACAATTGTGAGACTTGGATAGTTGCGCCTGACGGACGAATGCGGCATGCTGCGTTACTGTTTTTGTTTGTTGTCTTTCAGAGAATCGTGAACGCATCGTTTCTGCGCAAACATGTCTCTCATGTACGCCAAATGTACATCTACGCGTTTCAATCAATTTAATTGGATGTCAATTAAGCATTTGCATAATTTCCCAATCAAATCGTCCCGTATAACCTGGTAATAACCAATTACAATACAATCATGCAATCATGGCAAATGGTCGTCAACGTGCTGCAACGCCAGGGCAGCGTAAAAATCCCAATTAGCATGTTTCCCTTCGAACTGTTGTTACAACTCCTCTTCATTATGCGGTAATTGTCGTGATTGACTATGCATTGAGTGGTTATGTATACGCTACTCTGTAATAATTGTATCGTTTGGACAGGTTTCCAATTCCGCCGCATGCTTTCAATGAACAATGTATTAAGTCATTCGTTGTTGGTTTGCAGTTGTAATGTTGCAAAGCTGGACTCCCGTTGGCATCGGATACCCAAAACGGCCATCATCAAATAGCATTAGACATTATGTTCATTCGACGATCCGCAACGGTTTATACCGGCAGCGTTCGGTCATTAGATCTCATCTACCGTTCCGCGTTGCTCGCTTAGCTTACATATATATTTAAATATTTTCGCTATGTTCGTTAATTATTGCAACCGGTTAATGCACCGCGGCAAATCGCCTGAGCATTTATATCCTTCCAGTTAACGTAAATGCTTATTTAATCATTCAGAATGATTTTCCGAATCTCATTCATGAGAGACCTTCATTTCATATCGAATGACGTCAATTCAGTTGTCGTTACTTCAATCTTCAATCATTCCGATTGTCAAACTTGCGGTGAACAAGATTTGGAAGAACAATACAAATAAATGTTTAATGGTTCCCTAATCCAATACCTTATATGCAAATGCAAAATTTAATCGTCAATCAATTCCGCAAGGAATAAGTTATTGTTTTCTAACTGACTGTAAGTAGCTCGCATTGGATTCTTGATCTGAGATTAGATAGCGTATCAAAAGAGGATCAAGACTTGTATAGGAACATTATTCCAATTTTGATATTCGAAGCTAGGATTCAGTTAGAACATCTAAGTAGTTCATAGAGCAATGGGACTCAATAGTACATAACAGGCCAACAAAAAAGTCATTTTGCCAGCAGGATCTACCGAAATGGCAAGTCCAGAAAAATTGATGCAGATATCTCCGGAATGGTAGATCGTAGAGCAATGGAACTGGAGCTGTTTTGTATTGGAGCAAGGTTTGTTGGAGCAAATTGCAATTGATTCATCCACGCTGTCTGATTCCGTCTGCCTCTAGGATGCGCGATTGTTTTTTGTGAAGTAATTTCTTGCGTGCGGCGTTAATTGTGCGAACAGACGCCGACGCGTCAAGGACGCATCCGTGCTCTTCCCACTTGCTACGCTATCTATCTTGCAACAACTGGCAACCGAGGAGCCGACAATTATAAATGCTAATTTCGAATTTCCCTCGGCATCATTGTAGATTGCCATCGAATTGTATTTTTTGCCGAACGTCGCCGTTGCGTAACGGAGAAAACACTGCGCAAACGCCTCTTCGGAAACCATATGAACGTTTTCAAAGATCTGCTCTCGAAGTGCATTTTCTTTATTCCCTTTTGCCTCAGATCTATTCTTTTTGAGCAGTCTTATCAGGTGCATTTTATGATGGCAACTGGCGTTATATCATTACAAGTTTTTCCTTTCGTTTTTTTTGTGTTTTTTGTGTTTGTTTAAAAATAATGAAAAAAGCATCCTTGGAAAATATTAAGAACGTTTTGCGGAATCTTGAATCATTTAAAATGTGATGCGTTTTGGGCTTATAATGGCGCTATGAGATGAGTTACTTCTGGAAAACGCTTAAAAAGTTAGTAGAAAATTATCTTCTAACATGTTTGCAATCTTCCGGGTCTAAAAGAATTTCTTTCTCAAAAATTCTGTCAATTTCCAATTTTTTTTGAACTTTGAACGTGTTTTTACACCTATTTGACATTTTATAAAAAGTTTTGAACGCGGAACTTTTTAGTCTGCCATCATATTAATAAAAAGAAAATTGTTCACAATGTTTTTAAATATGTATATTGTTGCCAAGGGCAACGTTATGTAATAGGAAATTACTGCCTTAAAATTTGAATTGTGGGAGACATGAATTATTAAAAGTTATTTACTTTCATTGTATGGTTTGAAAAGTTAAAATTTGTTGCGCAGTGTTACCAGGTGCATTTTATGACGGCAACTGGCGTTATATCATTACTCCGATGGGAGTTTATTTGTTTGAAAAGAAGGAAAAAAATATTAAGAACATTTTGCGGAATCTTGCTTTTCCACATTTTATTTAAAATTGCACAGCACAGCGTTTTTTTTTTTGTATTTTACCCCTAAACTTGTTTTTGCTGATATTCGTTATCGATGAAATAACTTTCGTATTATATTCTGAAATATTTTCTGAACGTCCAGAAATAGCACCGCCTTCAGTTTATCCATAATTCAAGTTTCAAAAAGAAAGAATCTACTGCAACGCATTGGCTGAAACGAGGTTGCAGAAGCGCGCCCGTGGGAAGAACGCGGAGCATTCGCAATTCGCGTGGGAGACAAAATTTTCAAAATTGCTCAGTAAAGGAAACGTAGACACGCTAGGACGATTCTGTTTTCACACAATTATATTTATCGCAAACTAAACTGTAAGGTGATCTAAAATGATTGTGACTTAAGTTTTGATAAACAAAGCCACCATGTATTTTAAATGGAAGTTGTTTAGATGCACAGTCTACCCCAATCATTTTAGATCACCCTAAATTGCTTGTTAGGTACAAAGCCCGCGAAAACGTTACAAAATGTCGATTTTCAATGTTGAGCTTAACTTTTGGCAAATTGTTTAGAAGCGGTAAAACATCAAGAGAATAAGGATAATAGTACTTCAAAATGGACGACAATGTTTAGAATCTGCCTGCTTTGTTCTAAACTACGGAGTTAGTCAAAATAATAATAAAATCAATTGCTCTCTTCACTAACATCCATCTAACCTCCAAATAGAAACAGTTGTGAATCAAGATGGTTAAGGTAATTTCAAAAAAAAGGCTTATTTTGCATTAAATAGTCCAGCGAAATTCACAAACACACAGATACTCTTCAAAAAACAAGTCTTTAATTTTAATATTTCTCGAAAAATACGTTCTGAAGCGTCTCAAAATTTTAAAACGTTCTTCAAAATACATGCCAAAAATACAAATTTGTATCATTTCTTATGTCAAGTGTGATCTCGTTAGAACAACCTTAAAACATTGTATCGCGATTGGTGGTACGTACTGTAAGCACTTATTTATTTGGAAGTTAATCGAGTAAGAGCCGGGACTCGTTTTAATCGAGCTGAGATACAATGTTAGCAGTGAATAATTGCGAGGGCGATACGAATCGCGCAGTGCACGAAGCGTATATTATGCAAATGCGTCGAAAATGCGACGCAGATTACGTCGGCATGAAGATGTAGCCGTTGATACGCGAGTGCGAGTCGCGCAAACCATATTGTTCCCTCGCGGTGTTTGCGGGATGCGCGCAGCATCGGCGGGGATGGCTGCCGGCGATAGTGCAAAACAAAAACCTATCGTCGGATTCGCGAGACCGTAAAATTTCCGCGTGCGTTCTCCCATCCTTCAATAATCGCTAACAGACAATACAATTCCACGCTACTGCTTATTGAAACAGCAACTACGCCTGCTGCTTGCAGGTTTGTATAGCCAAGTATGTAAAGCAACTTCAAGCATTGAGCTTTCATTCAAAATTTGTTAGGGGTTGTTTAAAATTTAACAAAATTATTTATTTAGATACCGTTGACAATTTTCGTATAAAACTATTTCTATGGCATTCTAAATTTGCAATCAAACGATTCAATGAAAATAACGATCTGCCTGTTCTTGTTCTTCACTAAGGCCAGATTAATCTAAATACCTGTGTTTGTCATGGACGCTGCAGTGTAGGTGAAGATAGAGGTCGTCAACCTGAGTAGGGGTGGAGTCATAATGCGAGCGGCTCGCGGGAGGCGGAGTTATGACGCGAGCGATAAGACCTTCTAGGGAAACATTGACTTAACTTGAATTTTAGATCATACAACAGAAGAAGCTTTAGTTTTAGGACCCGAACTGACCCCCACACACAAAGTGAACCCATTCCTACTGCAAAATCGAATAAATCTTGGCGTTTGTGGCATGCAAAAGAAACTCAAAACGTGTGTTGATAGACGCGTGGGCGTATCCGCAACGTGCACAACACGCGGCGCCATCGATCTGTGTACGGCGTGACGTCACCATTTGGTCCAGCGCCAAGCGAACGCGACGGCGCGCGGCGGAGGGAATCCATACAGGTCCGACGCGTTCATCTTCACGTTCAGTGAATTTCACGCATTCGACTCGTACGAACGTTGTACGAACGCTGGCAAGCATTATCTATCACACACACGCTGTCCGGCGATACTGGCAGCGTTGCCATAAATGTCGCTTTACGCAATCGCACGATGCGCCGACGACGGGCGCGCATTCTAAATAAAACGGGCCGCCCCCCTCCCCTCTGCCACCGCCCCGCACGCCCTCGTACGCCGCGTCATGCTTTGCGAATGCGCAAACACAAAACGGCGAACGTCAACCACACACTTGGGAACCTGCCCTAACCTCAACGAACCAAAAATAGCATCCCACCAGCGTATCCTGTTGGACGTAGTTATGACTTCGTTCAGGGGAGGACAAAAGCGTCCCAGAGGAGAGGCTGGGGGGGGGGGGAAGCATCTCATGGCTGTTAAATTCGCAATGATAGCCGCAATTGTTAGTATTTTTGGTGAGGGAAAGCAGGTGCCCCACATTCCCTTGACGACGGCCATGCTCCTGTTGCCTGCGTCCGTAATGCGACTTTGTTTACGTTCGGTTTGCAGCGTTTGCTAACGCGTGAAAGCGTTCAAGTAGCGTTCGACGCGGAAAGTGCGTTCGGAAGAAGAAAAAAAAACGACGCCACACTCTGGCAGCTTGACTGCGAGCGAGTTTACATTCGCGTTCGGCGTGTTTACGCTACGCCCGCTAAATTTAGAGATTCGTATATTATTTTATGACAAAGCTTCCAACTGCACTCGCTCGCAGACTCACCAGAGCCCACCAACGCAAATCCGCGCTCGCTCAAATGCTTGTTGGCTGCGTCGTCTGCACACTCGCACGCTATGCACATACCAATCAATTGCGGAATTTTTGGTTCGACTTCTATGCATGGGCAAACGTTGAATTTGGGTTTTAACATTGCACATTGCTATCTGGTGTATTCCTTCAGTAAAACTACTCAGTTTAATACATCGATCATATGTAAGACGAGATTTTATGATTTGTAAAGACAGTCTTTGTTTAGGTGTGAATTTATTCAATGTTACAGAGTCACACATTTTGAAAGCCCGAGTTCCGAGATCGGGTCATTTTGGGCGAGAAGTTTTATTTTCAAATAATTCAAATCATTCATTTTATGAATGCCCACAACAATGTTTGGCCAATAACTCAAAATGTAGGTAATTTTCACTTTGCAAAGAAAAATACATTTCCTATATTTTAGCCACATCTACCGACTAGGTCAATAAAAAAATTTCAGGGCTATACCCCATTATCTTTTGTAGCAAGCGTTGGGTTAGAAGAAACTTTGAAGTAAATTAACCTTCAATTTGAATGATGCAACTCTAACCAAAATAAATATTTCCTGTCCTATCTATCATCATATCCCCTTCATAAATAGCAGTAGATTATCTTGGCAGTTTCTGGACCCACCTCACCACTTCCAGCATTCAGAATGTTTCGTAACCGCTAAATTATGTACAGGGTAAATAAACGGACAATATATACCTGGTGTTTCATAATTTTCGCATTTTAGTATTAATAAGCAACTAAGACGTTTATGTTATCCCGGGAGTTAGAGAAGGTAATATTTTCTTATTGCTTGTAATTAATATGATGGCAATCTGACATTTAAGATGATGTCCAAGATGGAAGCTCATAAGCTAAGAAAAACACAAGCCTATCAGTTGCAAAGCTTCTAGTTTAAATTCCATGTAGACTTTAAGGTTGAACTTCAATCTAAAATCTCAAGGATATTAGAAAATCAACATTTGTAGTGAGTGTAGTTTGGGGAAAGAAAACATTTGGCTTTATTACAAAATTTCAGTTAATATCCTAGTTTTATTTTATCCACTTTAATCCAGCCATAGAATAGAGGAGAAAGGCTCTTCATTACTGAGTGTATTGCTCATGAATCAATTAAAAGATTTTTGTTGATATTCTAAAGCCAAATAAACTAACAAAGGAAAAACGTTAATTAAATTTTTTAAATAATCGTTATCTGTTCAATTTGAATTTAGATAAATAGTTTTCTGAAACAAGGCAAAATGTCTGTTTCTTTCAGCTCAACCCAAAACAATTCCCCGAACGGTGCGTAAATCCATTGTGTAAGCGTTTCAAGCCTGCGAAGATGGAAAAAGTAACAAAAATAGAACGCATGCGTAATACTTCCCTCACGAAACGCACGCAAGTGTACGAAAGTGCAGGTGCAGCACGGACTCCAAGAGCTCGCGCTGATCAGTACTTAATTTAGCAACAGCATTTCGAAATGGATCTAATACATAGTGGTGGAACATGTGAACATTTCAATGCGCACATGGCTGAAAATAAATGGAATTTAAGATTGCGCACGACTTCCGTCGAAACCGATCGAGAAGCGATCGCCTCGACTTTTCGCCTCGAGCAATCAAGAAAATTACACACGCTGCGAACAAAGAGCGTTGGGCTGCGCACCAGGTGATAGCGAGTGATAGCGAAAAGTGAGATGCCATGATGCGACGATGAAGACGGATCATGAATTTACATTCGCTGTCTACCGCGGCGTCTGGCGAGCATTTCTCGCCGCAACAAGGAGAACCTAACCTACACCGGATACACCGAAATACATCTGCAGCCTGCGAGGAAGAGCAGCAAAGAGTCGAAGAGTGCACCTGTTTATTTAGAGCGGCACTGTGAGCTAGCGGGCGCACATCGCCTATCTAAAAATACCTTCTTTTTTTCCAACGCGCCGCTGATAACAAACGCCTTGTTAGCATTGGCTGATGCATAATGAATGACATGCAAATGCGGCTTAATTACAACGAGCACCATGTGAAAACGAGCGTTATTCATACGGTTTCCTTATGAGCAACTTTATTTCTCACGCGGTTTGTTAAAGCGCAAGAAAAATCGTTAACAACATGAGTCACATAAATATAATAAAATGATGCTGCACGGCATAGCAACAGAGTGTTGCTCACCCCATTGTTTTTATTAGGAAATGCGTAGGTAAGAATTAAGATCTGGTTTTGCACCGTGTACCACGCATCTAACAACACGCTGAGTATCTTCCACGCTGGAGCAACAATGGCTTGGCAATACAGGGTATTTAGAAAGAAGTGAAGAAAATCATGATTCTCACACGGAAATTCCATGCGAAAAAAAAGGACATAAAACCAGAAAGTCGTGTGTTTAATTCTTATTTGAACAAAAATGATAATATTTTCAAGGAAAATTTGTACTTTACAGCATACCTTGTGTATTTGTTCAGATCACAGATAAGGACTTTAATAATAAAAAATAAAAACGTCTTGTTGCCAAGAAATTATCTCCGAAAATTGCAGCTGCCTGGTGTTATCAGGTTTAGAATATCTACTGCGTGTTTGAAACTTGAGTTGCCAAGGAGGGTGGAATTATAGGCATTCATGTTCAATTGCTATCATAAACGTAATGCGAAATATTCATGGCGGTGTAATATAGGCTCCGCAAATATTGTAAACAGAGTGTATGCGAGCATCTAGACGATAACGATAACGTCGCGTTGCGTGATAGATACACGTTGACTATTTGTGCATATCAATGCCGTCGGCTCCAATCGCAAGGCTTTTTTTTCTCCGCGATGCGCCGAGGTGAATTTGTTTGTAGCGTTTTGCGTCGACGACAGATCGCAATAACACGTCATTTGTGCAACTGCGTGAGCGTAAATGCATAGTAGCGCCGTGGCGTTATGTTATATTTCCTGCCAATGCTATGATCAACTGCTTCTAACTTATGTGTAACTTATGTTTGAATGCAACGGTTTAAATACCGGCTAAGTAGATAACGTTTCATTCCGTTATTTCTGTCTCTATACATTGTAAATTGATCAATAATAAGTTTGAATATTGACCAATGAATTTATAATTATTCGTGTGTGTAGAAAAATGCACCTCAATAAAAGGATATTCTGCGGAGAAGAAGAAGAAAATGAACAAGATCATGAAGTCATAATCTACGTTCCATTGAACTGAGGAACTGATTAAGTGAGGGATTTCCTCAGTTGCCAAACTGAAACTGAAATTGAGTCGGGGTCATAGATAGAACCAAATTTAAGGTAGGGCATCTCATGTTTGTATAGGTGCAATACTTGTTTTTCTAGCGACATTATAATATAACCTCGTATTAATCGTGGGCATTTTCAGAAGATCATTGGTATTTTAAGGTAGGGTATTACCCCTCTATGCCCACCCCTAGTTACGGCCCTGAATTGAGTACTAAATTAAGGAGAGACTTCGCCTTCGATTAATAGCTTTTAACATAGACTGCAAAATTTTGTGTGTGCTTAAAGGATGGCTCAAAATTTGCCCAGACAGTGTTGCCAGATGGCAACTGAAGAAATCCCTCAGTTGATCATTACCTCAGTTAAATAGAACGTAGCTATAATAGGTGATCATATTATCGAATCTAATTATTAATATATTAATAGTGGAGTAGTGATGCCAAATGTTACCGACTTCTCTCAGAGTTATTTTATCTGGGCAAAACTATGTATTTGAAATGATGCATATCACTCGCAGTCATATAAAAGGTGCCAAAAATGTACAATTCTGAATGTGCCATGGGAATGACCACATGATTGTAGCCTGCCAAAATAGTTGCGACGAAAACTAAGATTTATTTAAGTTAGTTTTCCTAGTTAGCAAAGTGTCACTTATTATTATTAAAGAGAAGTTCAAATGTCCTCATTAATAAAAGTAAGATTTTGTAGGAATTCCATACAGGTACAGAGACAGGTTCTAGTGTAGCTAAAAATTTATATAATAAAAAATTTAAATAAAAAAAATTTCGGAATAGAACGCATTTTACGGATTCAGTCCTCCTCGAAGCTACCCGGAGTTACCCCGAGGTAATCCATAGAGTTCATGGGCGTAGCCAGAGGAGGAGGAGAGTCTAGTGCCTCCCTGCTCAACTTAAAATACAAAAAATTGCTGCTATAATAATAATAATATTAATTTCTTTTAATGGTAAACAAATTTTATTTACTGGATAGTTGCAGCCTTAATTCTCAAATAAGGTGAATTAAAATAGCAGTAATTTAATTTTCGCCTCCCCATCCCCTGGATAAAGTCCAAGCTATGCCCATGATACGAGTTGAATCGTAAACAGGTATTCTTAGCCAATAATTTCCGTAAAAGTAGTGATACATTCAGCCCGGCATGAAATTACAAGCTCAGCGTGATGCGGCGAACATTCTCACGCACGTCGCGATGCGGCCACGCCGCCGACGTCGCTCGATTGTTGAATCAACGATAACGGCGCACTATCGGCACACTGGTAAACATGCGTGTGTATCCCATCGTTATCTAATCGCGTCGACGCGCGATGTGGCCGCGGCCGGCCCGCCAGCTCGCGCGCCTCCTTATCACGGCCCGTCGGCGTCGTCCGCTCTCTCGCGAGTTCGCGTTTCATAACCTAGCATGTCGCCGGCCGTATGCAAAGCGTACTCAACGCGCAGATAGTGAGTGAGTGCTGCGCGGCGTACAAACACTATCTATTTCAGTATGGCATGTGTGCGCGCCCCGCGACATTGCTACGCACTCATTATGCGCAAATAGACACCATTATCGCATTCGATTTATCGGCGCCGCCAACTTCTGCTTTTTACGATGCAACCGAAAACGCAACGATGTATTATGCTTTATCTATTTCGACACGCAGCTATGTGTGGTTGGAGTTTATAGCGTTTGATAGGAGAAATTTAGAAACGGATTTCCGTCTAGTGATAACTCTCAAAAACACAACGTATATGAAGATTATATATATGGAGTGATTTAACATGCAATTCCTTTGAAAATACAAGTTTGGTAGTAGTTGAAAATTAAAAGGTATTACACGTTATTTGGAACGCTCCGCACCGGTATATACCGACATCTTTCAGCAATTGTATCACATCTACCGTTTCACATCAAATACATATATACATACATATTTTTCAAAATTTTGGAAAAAAATCTCTTCATAATTATTAAACCTTTTAAAAACAGATTCTAACCTCCGGAAAGCGTCATTAACAATAAGCAATTATAAGTTCCAAAATGTCAATGTTACCTGTTTTATATATATTTAAAAAAAATTCAATTCGCCAAAAGTATAAATTATCTGCTTCTTTCTTTTTTAAAACCAGATACATTTCACCTATTTTCCTTTCAGAATTTTCCAGGGTATAACATTGTATGACCGGTTTTTAGCAAAAAAAATAGAGAATTTTGACGAATTTACAGTTTAAAAGAAAATTGGTAGCATTGAATGCTATACAATTCCAAGCATAGGAAAAACGAAGATTACTCTAAACATTTAATGAAAAAATGTCGTTATTTACTTCACATCAATTTTCTTCCTCTATCTTTCTTCTCCAAACATAATAGAAAAAATCTTTATATAAGTTTCTATATATATATATATATACGTACATATCTTTCTTTCTATGAAAACTAAACGCAGGATATCCATGGATTTTTAATGTTTACTTTTTAATAAAGGATTTTTCATTTGTAGCTTAAATAAATAAAAAAAGTTAAAAAAATTTTACAAGACGTGCATGTGCTTAGGAACAGGTGACGACTCGAAAAGAAAATACAACTGCATGCGAAGGGGGAAAAAGAGCTGAGTACGCGAAAAGCAGAGCAGATGTGACGTGCACGAAACAGCCAGTCTATTTCTAGAGCTCGGAGAAATTACGATTTCCAGGAACATTTTTGCAGCGCTTGCATTTCGCTGCGATTCGTATTTCAACTTGTTTCTGCAATAAATAAACATCTTCAGTAAATTGGATTTAAAGCTTTAATATGAACACATACGGCGAATGAACTTAGATAACAAATATTCACCGTATAGTACCGTTAAAACCAATTGGAAATAACCAAAAGCGCAAATATAACAAGCAAATTTATGGATATTTCCGCGAAGCAGACCGAAAGCAATCTAGATACTTTTACGATTCCCATTTTATATCGTTGGTTTAGTGTCAAACCTAACCCCGAATAAATAAAAAAAGCTGCAGCAAATGTTCACAGTAATTGCTTTATTCCAGCAGCAAGCAAACAAATGCAGAATTTTTCAAAGGCATTAAATTTATTATTTGTTAATTATTAATTAAATATTATTAAAAAAGTCTCTCAGTAACAAACACCGGAATAATTTTTATTTGCATTACAAACGCCAACAATTCAAACTCGAAACAAGTTGCGAAACATTATGAATGTAAACTTGCCAACCAATATTTGCAAACTGCGATAAAAATTGAAGTTTTGAAGTGAGTGCAAAAAAATAGTTGAAAATATATTCTCACTTGAGAATCTGCACACTGATTAAGCAAGATTAACTGTTACTATGTCGAATTTGTTACACTCCAATCGTTGATTACATCATAATTAATAATTATGCAAATTTTTATTAGCACTTGAAATGTGATGCGTACTTGTATGGAAAATAATCCGTAAATCATCTTCTACAATTGAATTCTGCAATTACGAGTAAGATTTTCCGATTTGCAGTCAGTGTTCACGAGC
>JAODFX010229728.1:0-12743 GCA_027580035.1 Dorylogaster longipes
CGATTGTCGAGTGATTCGTAAGCTTTATTGGTAATAACGAAAGAAGGGGTAAATAATTGCAATGATTCGTTAGGACGTTAAGTTACAACAATTGGAAGCGCACATATTTTCGTATGCAGAATACCGGTACATAAAAATGTGCAATTAGATTAGAATAAAGTAATATTTAAAATATAAGACAGCGAATTTGTGTGTGTGAATGAATGAATGAATGAATGTCTAAGATTATTAGGCAGACTTCTCGATAGAACAAAAATTACAGGAAGAATGCGAATTACGAACATTGCTTGACGATAGCATATATGACGATATTTGTCACATTTGCCTTAATTAGAATTTTCCTAGGCCAATTCTAATCACTAATTATACCCATTACTGACAATGAAACGAGTGTAGAAGTTTAGTGTTACTGGTGTTTGGGTGAAAAAGGGTTCTACCTTCGCCAGTTTGTTGGTGAGTTCGACATTATCCAAGACGCCGTTCTTCTTGGGCGCAAAGAGGTCGTCGAGCTTGGCCGGATCATAGATGAAGGGCGCGTTGACAGGCGTCTCGACGAAGGTGCCGTGGCCCTGCACGGCGCGCAAGTTGCCGTCGTCGACGCACACGCGCCCGTTGACGATGACGTACTCGGGCACGCCGTGGCACACCATGCCCTCGAAGATGTTGAAGTCGGCGGCGAGGTGGTGCGTGCGCGCCGAGATCGTCTGCGTCTGCGCCGCGTTCCAGATGACGACGTCGGCGTCGGCGCCGACGGCGATGCAGCCCTTGCGCGGATAGACGTTGAAGAGCTTCGCGGCGTTCGTGCTCGTCACGGCGACGAAGCGACACGGATCGATGAGGCCCGAGTGCACGCCCTTCTCCCAGACGACGGCCATGCGCGCCTCCACGCCGTTGACACCGTTCGGGATCTTCGCGAAGTCGCCGAGGCCGGCCGCCTTTTGCTCGCGGCTGAACGTGCAGTGATCGCTGCCCGTCACCTGCAGCACATCCCTGCAAACCGGCTCTTGTGTTAGTTGGAATAGTGGTGAATCAAGCTGGTGCACACGTAATGGTCAGAAATTCAGATAGGCTCGCAAGCCTTAAACACTCTTCTCTTGCTTACAATGAGCTTGATAAATTTCAGACCACTGTGGGTTATTCCATATCAAGTGATCCAATCGAATTACCTCGCCATTTTATGTTGACTTGATTTTTTGTTGTTATGGATATCTATACAAGAGAAACGCTTATATGAAAAAAAATTATCGCTTCTTTTTTCGTTTATAATTTGTGTTCAGAAAGTGCATTTTTTTTGCAAACATGGATTTACATTTGATCCAATGTCTCAGGTTAGAAACAGAATAGAAAGGTATGACAAAGACCATTCTATTCAACATTTACCTAACTTTAATTTGATATACAAAATGATATGAGTCTGGCCATTTAACATTATCAACCCTTAGACTCAAAATTTTAAATGTTAATTTACCAAAACGTACAGTTCCACACAGCAGCGAATAGTTGTGAGTGGGCGGAGTGAGGCGCTGCGCGCCGAACTGATGCATGAGTATTCTGCGTATACTGAAGCGTTCCAGATGACTTCTGCCGCTTGCTATTGGTTGAAATCCTACATTCCTCCGTTAGTTCGCATATTTCACATTTCATTCTCTGCTGTGTGGCACTGTATATGGTTTAAAAAGAAACATGATTTCTTAATATTATTACTGAGTTTTGTACAAAATTTGAGGTTTCCCATTTCAATGGGATCATATTTTAAAAATATAGACATAGGTGGGTTGATTGAGCACTATGTAGCACTATAGGGCAAAAAAATTCTTTAGTGTAAACCAAAGCATATGGGTTAAATAATTTCGATATGGAGAATTCAAAAGTCTAATTCGCGCACTTCTTTTTTTTTTTAATTATTATTAGTTTACAAGACATTGAATGTCACAGATACTAAAAAAATAATGTTGCTACAAGTACTCCTGATACGGCACAAAATAATGCATTTTTGAGTTCAGTACAACGAAACTTGTTAAACCCATATGCTTTGGCGAAGAAAAGAATTTTTTTTATTTTGTAGTTACATAGTGCTTAACCCACACACTTATCTATATAATATTTTAAAAATATGATATCATTGGGATCCAAACCTCAAATTATGTACATAATTTTAATATTAAAAATTTATGGGAATAAAAAAAAATTAGATCATGTATTTTTTTGGAATTAACATTTAAAATTTTGAGTCTATAGGTTGATAATGTTAAAAACCCGGATTGATATCAATTTGTATATCAAATTATAGCTAGTTTAATGCTGAATAGAATGGTCTTTGTCGTACTTTTCTATCTTGCTTATAGCCTGCGATATTGGATAAAAGGTTATCGCATGTTCGCAACAAAATGCAATTTTTTTGACACTTTGAACACAGATTAAAAATAAACTAGAAGAGAGAAATTTTTTTTTTCATATTTAAGTTTCTCTTTGTTTCATTTTGTTAATAGTAACTTCGGTGTAAATCCGGCTTTAAGGCCTGTGGTCACCCTAGAATTTTCGAAAAGTCGTTTCTTTTTTTTTCCCCTTGTTTTAAAGTTCTCGGAAATAATGCCGCAAAACATTATGACCGAGAAAAAGCTTTAAATACTCCGTTTTCGAGTTCATTATTTCACTATTATATTCACGATTTTCTACTGCTCAAAACTTTAACGTGTATATCTCAAAACTACACTTTTGTAGTTGGCCGGAAACATAACAATTTTCAACCGATTAACTTGAAGGATTTTTTAAATTATTGCTTATTTCATTTGTTATTAACAGTTATCTGACGATTTTTTAGACAAATTGTTCACTTTTCACTTTAGAAGTGCGTCATTTTGTCAAAACAATAAAATAAAATAAAATAACCTAAAAAACTCAGGTTCAAGAGCAAAAGAAGCAAAAACACGGTACCGCAGACATTATGAAATAAATTGCTTTGAAAAAATATTGCATACTGATAATGATAATCCCACTTCTACAATGTCGATATAATTCGTTCTTTTTCTCGGCTTCTAGGGTTAAGCTTGCAACGCTTCATAAACTCGCGACCTTGAAGTCTCAGTGCAGCGTGAATTGCGGCGTCGAGCGCTTTTCGGCTGCACTCCGACCCCAACTTTCATCGTTCGCGTTGTCGGCGTAAATCCTGATCATCGAAGGCGGCGCGATTAGATTTCGCTGCGTTTCGAATCACCACAGGTCACAGCGGCGACTTTCGCGTTCGTTATCGCGCGTGCGTGTGCATGCGGCAGCGAGCACGACGCGGCGAGGCATTTGGCGAAACGTGGACAACACTATCGCCGATCGCCGATCGCGGTTCTAAGGTTCTAACGAGCGGCGACGGCTTATCTCCGCGCCGCGAGATAAGCGTCGCCGCAGCGCTCGCCACGAGTGCGATACTGCATCGCAAGCACGCGCGCGCTTATCACGCGAGTGCACGAAACTTCTCTATCTGGACGAAACATGCGCTTCGTCGCGACGAAATGAGGTTAGCGAGCGTAATACTTGCGACTGCTTGCGACCGTTTCTCGGCCGTCAACAACTTTTGTTTCGCTGCGCGGAGGGTTGCTGCTTGCTTCTCGTTGCGCGAGCAAAACGCAAGCGCAACTTTTCGAAACGAGCTTTCGCAACTTCTGCCCGCGATTGCGTTCGCTTCCTGATTTATATCGGAAACTTATTGAAGAGCGTGTATCAGCGTATCAACGTTGTGGCGCAATGCGGA
The DNA here is from genome assembly GCA_027580035.1 of Dorylogaster longipes. Classification (NCBI taxonomy): domain Eukaryota; kingdom Metazoa; phylum Arthropoda; class Insecta; order Coleoptera; family Staphylinidae; genus Dorylogaster; species Dorylogaster longipes. Next base: position 3,743 of record JAODFX010229728.1, read on the forward strand.
TTTCAATTGGTAGAGTTCGAAAGTACTGCGAATAAAAACATCGCTCAATTTTTGCACCGATTCTGCGTTTAATAATGCGTAATTCAGGCAATAACTTCGCTTTGCATTTCTAATATATGCGCGGTCGTTGGTGTAATTTCTTACAAAATATGTTTTCGTCACTTTGCGACCTGTCATCGTTTGGCATTTCAAAATTTCGACGTCTAATTTCACATGACGTAATTTAAACTACACGTATAAACTAAATATCATCAAAAACAAACAGATATGGCGCAAAATTATGAATTTAATTCGAACAAACTGAATTAATAAGTGAATAAGCTTTTATGAATTTGAGTGTGTTCTTAACTAAAGGTGCATAAATAAATACTAGCTGCAATAAATAATTTTATTAACTGCTTAATTTTCTAGTTTTGAATCCTATTCCAACGCATGCAACATGTTTGCATCTTACGCGTAGCGATTGAAATAAACAGCAAACCGATCCGAATTGAATCGCACTAAAAATAACGACGCCTGGCAAAAGGAGGCAGAGAAACGCACGCCGCTGTTATTTCATCAAGCAGGCAATATAAATTACGTGTTTAAGTCGGCGCAGCGGTTGCGCTTTGAAAAACTTGTTTTCGGTATTTAATTACGTGCGCAGGTCGCAATGCATAACGATATTATACGATCGACCTTCTCCGATCGGCGGGGCGGAGGGGAACGCTCGATTGATAGCGTTAATGGCAACTTGTGGGTACGTTTTCGGCGGACGAACGCCGCTAATTATAGGCAAATTGGCTGGCATTGCACTGGTTCTCGGCGCGGCACGAAAACCGTTTCGGAGTGTGTCAAAGCGCCCCGCTCACCGGGCTGTCTGCCATTGCGCGTCGCGTATAAATAACTATGCATTCATTGCAGCGATTAGCGACGGCTGCAAGCCATCCAAAACACTTCGGCCTTCATGCAGCACGACGAAACGCATTGTTTGCCAACAATGTTCGGCTACAACTATGGCATTCACTCTCTTTGCAGCATGAATGTGGATGATGAAGAGTGCGAAGAAGCGTGCGAATCAATATCCTGCGCACGTGCGCTTCATTTTCTCGCTCAGTGCGCGAGAATAAACGTGCGCAACATGTCGTCGGAATTATGCTAACGATAAGTTATTTTTAGCCGGCTGTGTAGAGCGCGAACGACGATTTGCATTCGGTTGTTAGTCTATTCGAAAACGAACGTGTTACATGAGCAGAGAATTGCGGCGACCTTCAAGGAGCGTTTCTTTCTTGAATGCGCGCTAGTGATTCATCGCAATCGCCTCGAACACAAAGCGTTCGCCACTTTACTCGTTGCTAGGCTCATTAAAATCGCACACCGCACGCGCTTCGAATGAAACACATTGCATCTCGCTTATGTCATTTCACGAAAAGGTTCGCACGACTCGTAATGCCAGTCGCACTTTGCGCTCCTAGCACGTGATGATGCGTTTGCGGTTATTTGAAGTCGCAAAAGTAACCAAAATGCTACAAAAACGACAAAAACATGCTGCTTTCGATCGTGATTACGTTGTCAAAGGTTTGTCCAACTCTCATTGGTCGAATTTTTGACAACGTGTTCACGAACACGATCACAAACGCACGATCGAAAGTAGCTGCAGTTGCGACATCTATGATCGCTCTGATCATATTAGGCGATTTTCTGCAATGAGCAAAAGTTGAAGCGTTGTGACATAGGCGCCGCCACATGGCAGATTTGCAAGTGCCGTCTTGCGTCTCACTTGCCGGCCGAAAGAAGTTGACCAGCAGCATGAACGAAATTAGCAGAATCCGTCGCCGAGTGACATCATAGCGCGCAGTGCGAAAGTCGCGTCCACTGATCGTGAGCGAATTCAATCCGCGTCGCGGAATGGCGCTGCAATGGCAGGCCGTCGTTTTGCTGCTCGTGCACGGCGGCGTTTTCGTGCACACCTCGCCGATTGGCGTCGAAGACGAGGCGCAGAACTCCTACTACAAACTCTACCGCCCGCAAATTCAGAGCGTTATTAACGAGCTGAACGCTAACCCTGATCGACACTACAACTTCAACTTCAATTACTTTATCGATGCAACGAAGAAGGTAATCTTTCTTCTTTTTTTTCATGCGCATATCTGCGCAACATCGCAACTTGGACAAAAGTTCATCCCGTACCATGTTACACACGCTGCGCATCATGAAACTATAAATACATTTGTTGCACTTTAAAAATAAACCATATGCGTTTATATGATGTCCATATTTCTTGGAAATAGTGTGTGCTTGGCTGCTTGTTTCTACATGCGTACGATAAATGTGCTTCTTGCCAATGACGTCAAGTACTATGCCGTTACACTAATGATTTTTACAAACTTTGGCCCAGTTGATAACATTTGCACTTTAACCTAACTCAAACAAATGCATTGCCTATTTATGGAACCCAGCATTGTGTCAATCATTACTTATTCATATGACTAATAAATCTTAATCAACATGCGATTTTTTTTAGACTGATGATGTCACCATCATCAATTTGGAAGTGGCAGGTGAATGTTTTGCCTATCATGGTTGCCCAAATGCCATCTTCATCTGCCAAGGCTTTGTGGAATACTTTGCAACAAGTAATAGTTACAAAACCCTACCAGGTATTGAATGTCAACCAAAAATACGCAGTGATGAAGGTGTGCATCCTGAGGCACTACGTTCAGTAAGTTTGAACATATTCATATAAAACATATTGTGCTGTAATACTACATAGAGATTTATTGCTATTAGATTGGTGAAAGACAAGTTGCCCATCAGTTGCTTGGAGGTGATGTGGAGTTGGACACCAATGCGTTTGGTGTGGAAAGCCTCATCAAGACTGCCCTCCACCACTTGGAGACAGAGAAGGCAAAGAAGTATATGAGCATCAGAGTAGTGCGCCTGCAAAGGCAGACCACCAACGTGTTTAGATTCACTCTCTTGCTGGAGGTTGCTCCAACAGTGTGCGATGCGCACGCTATCGAAACACAAACATGTCCACGCGATCCAGACGCGGAAAGCGATCTCTGTCGCATCGTGTACGTGGAGAAGCCGTCCGAAAGCAGTGAGAAACACATTATCAGCAACAATTGCACCGTCTCGCAAGAATTCGCTGCCGTCCCTAGCGCGCAGAGGCATCGCAATGATTTCGACAATGAGATCGACATTAATAACGAGTACAAGAAGCCGGCGGAAGTTCCGGAGGTCGTGCCCGAGAGCCCAAACTACGAGAAGATGGCCGAGACGGGGAACCTAGAACCGGAGGTGATTAGTCCGTCACGCTTGCTCGACATCGAAGCGCAGATCATTCCGACGCACCCCACCGAGGCGCTGCAGGCGTCGTTCGATCAACTGAACGTGGAGACGACCAAGTTCGGCATGGACAACGCGCAAGCAGCAGTCGAGGATATTCCGGCGTTGCCGAACATGACGACCGCAAGCACGGATAGTTTATGCTCGGCTGATACCTCGGGACCAATGGTCATCTACCAACCTGACGCCGGTGATGACTTACGGGAAAACACCGATGCTCTAAAGGCGATTAACGAGAGATTCGTGCGCTCGACAGCTGCTGACGTTTCATCGTCGGAGGAAAGCAATGAAGTCAAGGCTAAGAACAATGCACAACCTGCTAAACGCCAGACGACCACTCCTGATTCTTCTTCATCGGAAGAGAGCAACGAAGAGAAGGTGAACACGGCGAAACAAACTTTACGACGCAAGCGTTCCATCGATGAAGGCGATGACAATAGCAGCAGTAGCGTCGAGAGTGAGGAGCTGCACAGCAAGCGGAAGACGAAGAAGTATCAACATGCAAAGTATAAGCAAGTGGAAAGAAAGACGACGAAGAAAGACGCTTCGAGTTTGTCGATTTCTCCTGGCCACGACGATGACGACTGCAAACGGGAAAAGAGGGATGTCGATGAGTACAATGCCGAGCACGCGTTGGTCAACGACTTGGCCAAATTTGCAGGCGAGAGTTTAGATGATGAGACGTGGCGACATGAGGTGTTGGATGTCGTTCGGGTGAAGAAGCTCGAGTTGGAGGGTGCTGTCTACCACATGGTTGTGCGCTTCGCCACGCTGAAGTGCAGCGATCTGGGCGGCGAGTGCTTTCCGTACGAGCACGACAAGCTGTGCAAGATGACGATTCACTATGCGCAGAATCACGCGAAAGTCTTGAAATCGCGCTGCCACCAGATCGAACGCGACATCGACAAGAATCGCTCGACGCATTCACGCAGGAAGCGGCAACTCGTTGGCGCACCCGCAGATGCCACCAACGATCCTGCAATGCTTGCATTCGCCAAAGAAGCACTCCCCTTGTTGGACAGTCGCTCATCGCACGAACATAAATACAAGCTCGTTCGGTTGCACTCGGCCAGCAAGCAGGTCGTCTCCGGCGTGTTGTACAAGCTCAAGATCGAGATCGTTTTATCCGACTGCTTGAAGAATGACAACAAGGATGTCGAACTGTGCGGCGTGAAAAGCGATGCTATTGCGAGAATGTGCGATGTGCATATCTGGGATCGTCCGTGGTTGCCGCACGGCAAGGAAACGAAGGTGATCTGCGATACGGAGGAGCTCAAGTTTACGAACCGCCGCAGGAAGCGCGAGGCGGGCATTCCGGGTTCTCCGTCCGACTCCACCCAAGATCCGCGGATGTTAACGCTGGCAACGCACAGTTTGCTTCAACTGGATTCCACTTCGCCCCACGATAACAAGTACAAGCTGATTCAAATCCACAATGCATCAACGCAAATCGTCTCGGGCAAGCTCTACAAGCTCACGGTCGAGATCGTCGAATCGGATTGTCCGAAAACCGTCGATGGCGATGCGACGCGCTGCCAGGCGAAGAAAGAAGCAACGACGAAAACTTGCGACATCAGCATCTGGGAGCGTGCATGGCTACCGAACGGAACGGAGACGAAGATTATCTGCGAAGGCGAACTTCACACCTTCCGGGCGAAACGAGCCATTTTATGGGAGAAGGAAGGTCTTTCTCGTGAATCATTCTACGAGTTCTTGCGAACCTACAACAGGTCATACGCAACGCCGGTGGAGGAGGAGTATCGCTTCAACATCTTCGTGCAGAACATGGAGAAAGCTCGCCAGTTGACGCTCAACGAGCAGGGCACGGCGACATATGGCGCTTCTCGGTTCGCCGATCTGACACCGCACGAATTCAAGCGGTTCCTCGGCTATCGGCCGGAACTTCGCCAGGAGAACGCCCTTCCATTTGCACCGGCAGCGATCCCCGACATTGAGCTGCCCGTCGCGTTTGACTGGCGCACTCATGGCGTGGTGACGCATGTTAAGGACCAGGGTAGTTGCGGCAGTTGCTGGGCGTTCAGCGTCACCGGCAACGTGGAGGGCCAGTATGCGATCAAGCACGGTACGCTGCTGGAGTTCTCCGAGCAGGAGCTGGTCGACTGCGACAAGATGGACAACGGCTGCGACGGTGGCCTCATGGACAACGCCTACCGAGCGATCGAGCAGCTCGGCGGCCTGGAGCTGGAGAAAGCCTACCCCTACGACGCCGACGATGAGAAGTGCCAGTTCAACGTGTCGCTCAGCCGCGTACAGCTCTCCGGTGCGCTCAACGTCAGCTCGAACGAGGTTGACATGGCGAAGTTCCTCGTGAAGAACGGCCCCATCTCGATCGCGATCAACGCGAACGCCATGCAGCTCTACATGGGCGGAGTGTCGCATCCGCTGAAGTTTCTCTGCGATCCCGACAGCCTGGATCATGGCGTGCTCATCGTCGGATACGGCGTGCATGGTGAGTGTTGCATTTGTTTTCGGAACTGCTTTGCTAACACGATGCTTCTTTCGCAGAGTATAAGTTATTCAAGAAGGTGCTTCCCTACTGGATTGTGAAGAACTCATGGGGTCCAAGTTGGGGTGAGCAGGGTTACTATCGAGTCTACCGTGGCGACGGCACATGCGGCGTGAACAAGATGGCGTCGAGTGCGGTAGTTGAATAACGAACGCGTTTGCTTTGCGTAGATCCTCATTCAGGGACTTATTACAAGTGACAAGTTTATCTAACGTAATTTCTACATAGACCGCCAATAACCAAATCATGCAGTCGATATTCTAACATTGATCTTTTGTATTTAAATAGTGATATTTTACTTAATATCGAGAATCAAGATGTTGCTTTTATATATTTTTTCCATGACTGCAATGATCCAAGCTGAATGAGTTGTGTTATGCAATAATTTTGAAAATACTCAAGTGCTGTATAAATATGTTTGCGTTACTACATAATCGTAAAAACTATTTTACATCATGATCTGTGAAGACTTTATGGAATGTTATGTTATTATGATACGGTAATGAAAAAGTGTATCTAGTTGTTTTCAAACACTTAACCTACACGAAATGATTGTTTAGTATGTCTGTAGCTTCAGAAGTATTGCTTTTATGGCACGCGCTTCGTAAGTCACTGTTTGCTGTCCATTGGGAGTTTCGTCTTCTTCGTTGAAAGGAGGTAGAGCCACTGTTTTCACACTTTTTCCATACACTACAGTGTGGTTAAATTACCCATTATTAACACGCTTGTCACGTTCGTGCAAAACTTACTTTCGCAACTTTCCAGGAATGTGATGCACTCTTGGATGACCTCATCGCGCAAAACGATCATATGCTTGGCGAGACTTTCAATCATGCTGAGGAAACACCTCTTGGTATAAAACCACGTATCTGTGCCCAACTTTTTATTATACGGCTCTAGCGATTTCATGATACGGGAGATTCCGAACTCGTAGTTACCCTTCGAGCAATATAAAGTCCTGCAAGAATGTGTCATAACGTCAATGGCTTCATACGTAACTTGCATTCATCGTACCCAATCACTAAATTCACAATGCACAGATGAAAGTATTTCTTGTCGGGCTCTTCATACGCCAACTGGTCTTCCTCCTTTTCGATTTTTCGCATCAGCTCCTCAGCCTCCTCATTCTGGGACGTCATAATGTACGAGACGCACAAATTCGCCAAGACAATAGCGCTGACATTAAGAATCTGCAAGAAACGTTGCGATTTTGTACACTTGTCTTGTCACTTACTCGCGGTAACTAACATCGTTATAGTTTTTCTTCACGATCGGTTCGTAGAAGCTGGTCGCTTCCTTGAACTTGTTCTCCTGCATGAAGAGCACGTGCGCTACATTCAATCGCCATGTGTCGTTATCGTTGCAGAACTCGACGCTCTTCCGGAAGATTTTCTCCACTTGCGGATAGTTGTCCAGGTCCCAATAGATTTTCGCCTGCGCCATGAGTACCGGAATGTAGCGATCCAGGCACTCTTCATAGTCCATGACGACTTTCTTCACCATTTCCGTATCGTTATTGTTGCGGTGCTCCTGCACTTGCTTCGTGAGCTTCCGCAGCACTTCCGTGTGATGATTTGCTAAATCGTCCAGCTTTTGATACGCTTCCGACGGCGACGTTTGTTGCGTTATAATCGCATCGAGAAAATCGTACAAATACTAAAACAGAAAGCTAATAACGAATGCCTAAAAGGCAAGATGCAAGTGCCGCACAGGTGTAAGGTATTTGTAGGTGAGGTGAGCGTTTTCCGCAAGAATATCCGCTGCCAAATCGTAGCACTCGTGCTGACAGTACAGCAGCAACAGATTTGAAAAAGTCTCCGGCGGAAATGGATTCTGTTGCAGTAAAAACTGCAGTTTTTCAAAGCCTTCGGCTGGATTTTGGTCGATATTCATCAACGCTTGATTGTGAAGTGTTACTGCATCCAACTCATACTCTGCCCTTGGGGGCATATCCGTTAAAGCTTCTCTTGCCGCATCCACTGCAACAACAACTCCACTATTAAGATAATTTGCTTAGAAAACCAATAAATATGGCATACAATTCTTCATTTGGTATTCAATCGCTGCTTTCAAGTTGAACGCTTCGGTTAAAGCAGTTTCATGCAGTGTGAGTGTATTTCCCACAGATCGAACCTCAATGCCTTCCGTTTGCATTCCAACACTTAACTCCGGATGATCTCGGATTCCCCTTTCGATAATATCGGCTTAAACCAAGTGAGAAGCGATAAAGTTTGCTAGGAAGTTATGAATCAACAACTTACCGCAATATTTCAGAGCGGGACCATATTCTTTCAGTCTGTAATGGCACAAAGCAACGTTATAACTTAAGTACGGCTTGAATCCAACATTCTGCAAGGAGGCCATGAATTTACTCAACGCTTCCTCGTACTGCTCGTCCTTGTAGAGCAAACAACCAAGGTTAACCTCCGTGTCTGGATCTTCGGGACTGCATGCATCCACCAACTGCTTGGCAAGAGTCAAATCTTCCTGGCCATATTTAATGGCGGCTTGCAATTTGGTAACCTGCTCAGTGATGCAGGTAATTCGCAATAGCAACAATATACGAAAACTAACCTTTGGGGCATATTCTTCGTCGATTATTGTCTCCGAAACTTTGAATGCCTCTTCGTACAAGCACGCCTGATACAAGGACTGCGCGTAGTAAATCTTATAGTCGTTATTATCCATATAAAGTTGCGTCAGTTGTTCATAGTACGTCGCCGCGTTGCTGAAGTCCTGAACATGAAAATAGCAGTACGCTAACAGGGATAAACCAGCTTGGCATGTATTGGATTCCGGAATTCCGTGCAGGACTTTAATGGCTTCTGCATGTTGTCCTTCCTTGATCTGCAAATTAAATCAGCAATAAAACCCTACGAACATGCGTGCACTTTCGGAACTACCATCGTATAAATGGTTTTGGTAAAATCGCCATCGTTTATCACAATATTTGTAGAAAACATATTCAATTAGCAGCGGTAGCAATAACTTCATGCGCATTAAATATAAACGCTTAAATGTTTGTATTGGGGTACAATGTTGATTTCCATGGCAACCATGGCAACCTTCCATGTAACGATTTCAAAATTTTGCTTGCATTATAATATTAAACTGAATTTGAAATTATGCCATTACCAGCGAACT
>JAODFX010229839.1:0-12928 GCA_027580035.1 Dorylogaster longipes
TCTAGTTCTGTTTTTATACAATAACCAAACCAAGCTTATGGACATTGCAGTGCAAAGTATAATTAATAAGTGCAATTAATGATGTTCGCGATCAAACTGCTCACGGTCAAATGACCCCATCTACACATAGGCAGATGATGTCTGCAGATACAACTAAACGAATGACCCACAGTTGAAGCCGAATCTCAGCTCGCTGGTATGGTCGACGACGCCAGCGCACGCTGATCAACTCCTGCAGGCGGGTGCGAAGGAGTTCGCCGAAGCGTGCAACGACGCGCTATGGCGAGCGTACGACGTGCACAACGTCGTCGGGCAGACGACGAGGATGATCGACAATTTCCTCAAGGCGTTTCAGTGTCCGCCGAACGCCGAGCGCCAGCTTCCGCCTACCGTCTCCGGCGTCGTCGACGGAAGCCGTGCGGCCTTCCCCTTGGGCTTTGGCCATGCGGCGAGCTACGTCGGCGATGGCGTTGTCCTCGTTGGCGATGCAGCTCATCGAATTCATCCGATGGCCGGACAGGGAGTCAATCTCGGCTTCGGCGATATTCTTTGCCTTGATCGCCTCCTTGGCGAAGCCATCTACAATGGCTCAACAATAAGTAAGGACTCCAGCAAGACGCTCACGTACCGTTCACACATCTGCAAATCTATCTGTCAACGCTTGCTGTAGGTTAAAATGGACATTGAGACCGTAACTGCCGCAGCTAGTTATTTTTGTAGTAGTGCTATCTCGATCAGTACTCAAATCAAACAGATGTGTGGACGGTCGCCAGACGTTCGTGTAAAAAGCTTTAAATTGGGGCCACAAAAACCGACAGCAATCGGATTCGTGGCGGATGCATCTGCCTGCCTATGTGTAGAGAGTCCATAATCATCATTAAATTTGCACCAACAGCCGATAAGAGCTACCTTCTGCGCTATGAGACCGAACGGCAGCGACACAACGTGCCCACGATGCTCGCCGTGGATGGTATTCATCGCATGTACAACTCGGCGTTCACTCCCCTTGTTATGATTCGAAGCATCGGCTTGCAGATTACGCAGGCGTTAACCCCGGTGAAAGTAAGCAACGCTCTGTGACGACACGTTTTGTTTTTGTTTCTCATGCTTGATTTGTTTAGCGGACCATCCTCGGACATGCTTCTTCATGAACCGTTGACGTTTGATGTAAAGCTCACGTCTACCATGACTTCAAATAAACAAAAACGTTGCATTGGTTGCGTTTAAGTCATCGTTAACACTACAATGTTCGTTTATTGCCATTTGATGTGACTCATGATGAATGAATGTGAACGAACTGGCTATAAGGCAGACGGGTGGTGAAAACGTCGTAAAACGTGCTTCGAATAAAACGTAAAACGAAGCGATGGATGATTAAATGCTCGCTGCTGCGAATGCAATGTAAACACATTTTGTTTGAAATTAGGAAAGCAATTGCGTTTCAATTTTGTGCTAATACGCATTGGAAAAACAACATCGAAACTCTATTATGCACGTATATTGTTGATTAAATTTGCTATTGCCACGGTGTTTGTTCGAGGACGCATAGTTGTGAAATATGTGCGATTTTTAATTAACTGCTTTCGTTCGTCGCAATCAGAGTAAGCATGATTACATGATCATACAAGTCGCATGTTTGTTTGCAATGATTCGTTACTCTCATTGGTCAAACTACAAATTATAACGAGTGCGACGAATGAAAGCAGCTTCTGTCTCGTCTGCTTTCTTTTTGCCAATGACAACGCCGGTATCAAGGTAGAGATTTATACATTTTGCATGCTTTGTGAGTATTCATACACTCCGCAATAGAGTATTCTTGCTAAAACCTATTCTAGTAGATTATGGAGCGAAGGAATATGCTAAGAATTGTTGTTAACAACTAAACATTGTTAATTTCGTGGGTACTACTTTTCGTGAGAAGGCGTAGGAATACAATAGCTAGCGTTACCCTGGATATAAAAGGCAAAAAGCGCCCCACCCTCGTCATTTTGCTGTTGATCGTCGTGCGCTTCGCTTCGAGCTTCCATACGGCGCAGTAAATCTACCAGCAACGTAGCCAGCAGACTTCTCACCAGCACCGCGAAGAATCATCTCAGGACGGCCCAAGATCTCGCAACGAACGTATTTCCTCGCACCACGGGCGACGATAATTGAATATCAGGTGTGTTGGCTTTCCTATATACCAAAAACCCAGCAAATAGCCCTGGCCGCTTTGAACTCGCATGCACGCGCTGCCCACGAACGCTCGCGATCAATACGATATGGCCGTTGCGCTCTGCGATTCGGCGAATCGTCTGAAGTCGAAAACGAGCGATCTTAAGAACTGGATTCGCAAGGTGAAGTCGAAGAAGGTTGTGTGCAAGCGTCGGCGGCGTGCGGACTTGTACATAGACGCCGTGCTGCGGCACACGCTCAAAATGGCCGAAACCGAGCTGCACGCCAAGCAGCAACAGCGCAAGCAGCGTTGGCAGCAGATGCGTGCTGCTACCGTTGACGTGACGTCATCCGCATTTCCCCCTCCGAGGTCAGATGACGACGACGACGCCACGCTGACAAAGGAGAGTCGCGTCACCGAATCCAGCTGCTGCGATGCTATTTGTAGCCTCGATGAGTTCCTCGACCAACTGAAACTAGTCAAGTGCGATGTTAGGCAATAAGTTGGTAGACGATTTCCTGCCAACAGCGACTTATTTGCGCTTTTCTTGAAGACGATTGATGTGGAAAAATGAAACTACTTACTGCTGTGATTTTAATGCTTAACAATTAGTACAAATTGTTGTTGCTGATGAACTGTGATGTTATGATAGACTTTTTTACTTCCAGTCCCTCCGTGGGTTATCCATAGAGACAGAGGCTATGACGAGAGGGATGTGGATCCAAAGTATTTGGTTTGTAAATATGTATCACTAATTACCTTTGATTCTAGACGGTTAGGCAATTTTCTTTAGGCAGCAAGAAATTGTAAATAAATTTAAGAGTTGATTTGAAAGAGAGAGAAAAAAAAAACAGAAGAAATAAACCAAAACTGCTCAATATTTATGTATGTGTTATTAATGGATTTCACTTTACATGTGATGCGGCATCAACCCGACTTGAGGCAAGCAAACAACCCTCCTCCGTACGCGACTGTGGCACGTGCACACGATGCGGACCGACTTAAGGCACTAGAGTCGCTGTCACCCCCATGCGCTACTTAACCATGCAGAACATTTCGATACTCTCCGGGGGCTCATGGCACAGTTTTGATGCGATGCGGCAGTCACCTGGATGAGACACGCGCGTTTGCACTCCCGATGCTCCCGCTGTTCGCGTGGAGGCGTTGCGGACTTAGGTTTGTCACTTGTATAACATTGCGAAACCTTGCGTTTTCTTCAGGAAAGTACGCACCTGAGGCAGCCTACTTTGACATGGGTCGCAGGGCGAGCAAAAGGCGCCTTCGTCAAATCTCTATTGCACGGTTTTGCTCATGTGGTCATCACGTGGTGACACTCGCCAGAGCGAAACAGCGCTGCGAAATTAGGTTTGTCAGATGAGTAACGATCCGACACCTTAAGTTTTCTTCAGGGATGCACTTGCGGCCGTCCAATTTGGCGTGGGGCATAAGGCGATTAAATATCTGCGCAAGTTTTCATACACGATGACATTTCACAAGAACGAAGCGGCGATGCGACGATGCGACATTGGATTTGCGATTTGAGTTGCCATGCGACACTAACGTTTGCTTCAGGGGAGCTCGCGAAGCCCTTTGTGCCACAAAATGGTCGTCTCTCCAGTATCTAAGCGCGTGTTTTTCACCCAACCGCTCTTCGCCAGCTGTAATGCGTCAACGCGACACAACACTGCTACCGAAATTAGGTTTGCCACTTGAAAACTGCGAAATCACGAATCCTCTTGAGGAAGAGGAGTAGTTGGTTCTACTACGCAGAAATCTTCACTTACGCGTGGCATAAGTTCACCCTCAGCTGCATACACACACTTTGAGAGTTCGCACCATGATCTCGGATCCAACATTTGCGCTTGTACGAATGGCTTCCAGTGCAAATGCGTCATTTTATGACCAACCGAATTCATTTCTAAACATCCTCCCGAAAACGGAAGAGATGGTCTTCATCTATTCAACATTCAGCTTAATGTCGACCACTAGAATGCGAAGCACTCGAAAGGAAAATCCGTAATGAATGAAGGTCGCGATGCGTATAAAACTATAGAGCTATAGGATTTGCCCAGATCGAGGAATTCATTCTGCCCGTAAATGTCATCAAGCTGCTGTCTGAAAATTTATTTAAAGGAGCACAATGAAAACAGGTTGGTGGTTTTAGGGATATGTGGATAATATATTCTTCAGGGCTTTTGTCAGCGAAGAGGTCCGCAGACGAAAGCAACATCTCATTGGAGTCATAATTTTTTCAAACATTGATTCAAACAATAAGAAGAGTTATTTGCTAAAGCATTTGCGCGAACGTTGGTAGAACGTTTTTAAGGTTTCAGTAACCAGCAGCACCTTTCTACATTTTGTCCTGTAGGCGATCAATCACTTCAAAATTGGATTAGAAATTTTACCAAGCATTGCGCTGAGATTACGTGAAAGAAGGCAAGTCATTTTTGCTACTTGTGTGGCGGTAACTTTAATTTTAGGAAGCACCTACTATTAATAACGACTAAGCCGTGCCATTACGATTCGAGCAGAGTACGGAAGAGTTGTTGCCTGCCATCCTTCAACTATCCCACCGTTTTGTTTGCAGTTTAAATATATAGTGGAACCAACAAAAGGTAAGATAAAACTACAACCAGAACTTCCGGTTATTTCGTGCTATCCAGTTTATTGTGAAGGTAACAAAAAGTGCATGTTCACCTGCAAAGTCGATTGTAAATGTCAAGAAAGAAGGATAATTCTTACCGTCGCTAGAGCTTACTAGTTTGATGAATGCACGGCGAAAAGGCAAGATGCTTTGGTTCATTTCTTTTCAGAATTTTCACTGCGGTAGGGAAGAAGACTGAACATTTCATCAATCGGCTATTTCATGGATAGTGCTTTTCCGAAGTGAGAGAAGGGCGATCGAAATCGAATGTTTAAGAATTGGTACGCCACTATTTTCAGGCGTCATTGTTTAGTAGTAGGTATCCAACGAGGTCGATTTTCGGCAACAGTGTGAATAAGAATCGCGCTCATTCCTACTTGGTGGTGATGTTGGTATGTGTAATGCGTGGCTACCTCGTCTTTATTTGTAAATATTGGCGTAGAAGGAGGCCTTCCAGCACATAGTCATGTGTGCAAACAGAGTTTCTGATTTCAAGTAAAATACAAGTCTCTCAGTCTGTGATTGGCATCATCGTGGGTGCAGAAGGACTAAAAGGAAGAGGGGAATGAAGTCAATCTTAAGTTGTGGTTGCGAACCTAGAAGGTCAAAACTTTTATTTTAGGATTAACCCTCTCTATATCGGCAAATGGAGGCGCACCTCATCGTTACAGGCGGGTATGGAATTAATTACAGCGTCAAATAGAGCAGAGTTTATCTACGTCGTAAATGGAGGAGGGCATCGCCATCGCACTAGATTGAAGTCGCTATATCTTCCCATCGTCGCAGAAGATTGCAGGCATTCATTCCATCGACAATGGCAAATGGGGGGAGAACATTATCGTCGTCTGAGAAGAGCACGAAATTCACTACGTGAGGAAATGAGCAAAAGATGGAACCTGAAGGACATCATCGTCGCAGAATTACATTGGTGAATGGAGCAGAATGTATTCACATAGGTAAGGTGGTAGAGGTAGACGTCGGACATAGAGGATGGAACTGACTCTCGCCAAATGAAGGAATTCATCGTCGCAGAAGAGGGTGGCGTTCATTTCAACGGCAAATGAAGCAGGGATGGAAGTTACTGGTATCATCTCGGAAGACTACACAATACACAATCATATTACCAGATGGAGCAGAAGAAGCTTGAATTTATCTACATCGATAAGTAGAGGAGAGTATGGAACTCCTTACATTTCCAGATGGAAGACAACGTCATCGCAGAAGAGTATGGTATTTATCATATGGGGAAATGAAGAAAGTCATTGTCATCAGGAAAGAGCGTTGAACAGCGAAAATTATGGAATTTACTTAATTGATAAATAGAGGAGGGCATCGTCAACGCAGAAGAGGATAGAATTTACATCTTCACATGGAGGACATCCACGTCGCAGAAGAGGATTGCAAGCATACATTACATTGGGATTTATCTACATCGGTTAATAGCGGACATCATCGCAGAAGAGGATATAATTTACATCTTCACATGGAGGACATGCACGTCGCAGAAGAGGATTGCAAGCATACATTACATTGGGATTTATCTACATCGGTTAATAGTGGACATCGTCATTGCAGAAGAGGACGAAATGTTTTTACATCTTCACATGGAGGACGTTGCTGTCGCAGAAGAGGATTGCAGGCATTCATCACATTGAAATTTATCTACATCGATAAATGGAGGACATGGTCATCGCAGAAGAGGATGTAATTCACTATATCTCCCTATAGTGGACGTTAACGTCGCAGAAGAGGTTTGCACGCATTCATCATATCGGGATTTATCTATATCGGTAAGTGGAGGGCTTGGTCATCGCAGAAGAAGATGGAATTTACTACATCTTTACATGGAAGACATCATTGTCACAGAAGAAGACTGCAGACATTCATCATATTGGGATTTATTTACATCAGAAAATGGAGGACATCATCATCGCAGAAGAGGAATTCACCACATCTTTACATGGAGAACATCATGGTCGCAGAAATGGATAGCATTCATTACATCGTCAAATGGAGCAGAAGATGAATTTATGTCCACCGATAAATAATAGGACATTGCTGAGCGGAAATCCTGAATACACTACTTCTTCACATAGAGAACGTCAAGGCCGCAGAAGAGGATTGCACACATTCATCAAATCGGTATTTAGCTACATCGGTAAATGAAGGACTTGGTCATCGCAGAAGAGGACGAAATTTTTTTGCGTCTTCATACGGAGAGCGTTGCCGTCACAGAAGAGGATTGCAGGCATTCATCACATCGGTAAATAGTGGACATCGTCATCGCAGAAGAGGATGGAATTCACTACATATTTACGTGGAGGACCTCATCGTCGCAGAAGCGGTTAGCATTCATTACATTGTCAAATGGAGCAGAAGATGGACTTTACTACATTTCACATAGGGGACATCGACGTCGCGGAAGAAGATTCCGGGCATTCAGATTTATCTACATCGGTAAATGGAGGACACGGTCATCGCAGAAGAGGATGGATTTCTATTACATCTCAACATGGAGGACATCGTTACAGAAGAGGATAGAGTTTCCTACATTTCCACGTGGAAGACATCATCGCAGAAGAGGATGAAACTCACTTGATCGCCAAATTGAGGAAATTGTCGTCGCAGAAGTAGATGGTAAATGAATCTCGTGGAGGATGAAGAAAATCATCATCGCAGAGGAATATGGAATCAACTGCATCAAGAAATGAGCTGAAGATGAATATGGAGGAAGGCATCGTCATTGTAGAAAATAATGGAATTCAGTACATCCATAGAGGAAATCATCATCGCATGAGGCACGAACAGATGCAACTTATCTACATCGGTAAATGTAGGAGGTCATCGGTATCACGGAAGAGCATGGAAGACATCGTCATCGCAGAAGATTATAGAAATTGCTACATCTTCACATAGAGGAGGGGATTAGAGGCCTTGATCTGCATCGGTAAATGGAGGACATGGTCGTCGCAGAAGAGAATTAAATTCTTTCCAGCTCAATGAGGATGAAACTCATTTTATCGCCAAATGGAAGAAATCGTCGCAGTAGAGGAATGGTTTTTATTAGATTGGTAAATGAAGTACAAGAAGATGGAATCTATCTACGTCGGTAAATGGAGATTATCGTCACCATAGAAGCTGCTTAAATTCCCTACATTTCCATCACGGAAGAGCATGGAACAACGTATATCGTGGTCCTTGCAGAAGGGGGCATCATCGTCGCAAAGGAAAATTATATCATCAAATTAAGCAGAAAAAGATGAGATTTATCAGCGAATGGAGGAGCATATCAGCATACAAGAAGAGAATGAAATTGACTACATCTCTACGTAGAGGACACCGTCGTTGCAGGATAGCAACATAGTTGTTACATTATTTATTCAATGACAGTAATTCCCAGCTAGTAAATTATCCGTCTATCTAACTATTAATGAAGTCAATAAGTAAGTTACTCGGAAGTAAGATTATTATGGATTAATAAGCATGCAAATGAAATGACGACAGAGTTAATCTGGAATCTAAGCAATTTATGGGTATAACCCGATGATAAATCTTGGAATATTAATTTGCTATTTGTATTTGAACACTACAATTTCACAAAATTGCATATATTACCCGTAATTACAATGTTGACGTATAATAAGTTATTAAGGTGGCAACAGTATCTTCCAATGAAGTGAAGTATAAGAATAAATGGCGTTTGCATCTTGTAATCTGTTTTTTATTTAGAGCTCCTATTTACGGTACCCGGAAGTAATTAGAAAAACTGCCTAGATAATAATAGATCTATGGAATGTTGTTGTGTTTGGCCAGATCGAGTCATCGAAAGGAAGGCCACATTGGTAATTAATAAATTACGCACATGCAAATGAACAATGTTAAGATAAACTTGTCAAAAAGTGAGAAGGCTCACGTATGCCCACGCACACGTGTCTGTCATTTAGGGTTTGATGTTGTCCAGAATCCAATCCAGATACATAGTGACTTTCGTGTAGACACCCGGCAGACCGCGCGTGCTGCATGGATCCGGCCCGAAGGACACGATTCCATATTGCACGTAGCGCACGTCGGATTGATACTGTCGGACGAGTTGCATTGGGCCGCCGCTGTCGCCACCGCACGAATCCTTCTCGTCGAAGCCTCCGGCGCAGATTTGCCGGTCAGTGATCCGTGCGATCTTCCCGTACCGCCGCCGACATTCATCAGGTGCCATCACCGGAAGATCCACCTTCAGCAGCACGTTGCTCTGCAGACCTGTAGGCCAAAAGCATTCCCATCAGCGCTGCGATAAGCGCTCAGTAGCTACCAACGCCTTACTGGTTGTCGTTCGTCCCCAGCCGGTGACGATGCCTCTCGGCGGATTATGGCTTCGAAGCGCTTCGGCGATCGGCAGGCAAACTGGTTTCACGCTGTCTACGAAAGCATTCAACAATATTATTGACGTCGCTGCGGTAGAGTTTCGGAACTGGTTATCACGTACCGACGGAGACATTCGCCCGCCGGCTGAGGCGAATCAGGCCGATGTCGTTCGCAAACGTCTTGATGTCGTAGCCCGGATGCGCGATCGTCTGCTCGGCAGTGAAGTCCTGAACGGGATCGGCGCACACCGTGTCGCCCTCGAAGTGCGTCTCGCAGTCGGTGTCCAGCTTGATGTCGTACTCGCCAAGGCGTATCGCCGTCCTGCAGATCAATGTATCGCAAATGATCGCATTGGATCGTGGAAGGAAAGTACGTACAAGGTGCGTTTGCCCAGGTTGCTAATGCAGTGCGCTGCAGTCAGCACGTATCTGTCGTTGATCAGCGTGCCTCCGCAACGGAAGCCTACGTCCTTGCGGCCCTCAGCGTACCGCAGCAGCGTCATCCAGGGGAACTCGAAGAGGGCGGTGAGGTTGCCGTTAAGAATCTTATCGTCGCTCTGGATGGCACCGCAGTTATCCGTCGGGAGGAGTTTGATGTTACGATGCTGCATAAGATCGGGCTCGCCGCCACCGCCGCCCCCACGTTGAATCGGCTTGTCGGGGCAGCACACCTTGGCCATGTTCTTGTCGTAGCCGCAGTGGTAGCTGAGGAGGAAGTCGCGGTCGGCTTGCGAGAGCGGCTTGCGTGCCGCCTTCAGGTAGTCGAGCATCGGCTGGCAGCTGTGGATCGTCTGGCACACGCCGACGACGCGGTCGGGCGTTCGGCACTCGCCGTCATCGTTGAGCCACTCTGGAAACACGATGCGCTCTGCACGTGCAAGCGAGATGTGGCGAGCACCACCACCAGCTGGAGGCTACTTACGCGTCGCGCACATCTGCAGCCCAAGCGTCGCCAGAAGGAGAAGGCGGTGGACGTTTGCGAATGCCATCGTGCGTGTGTGCGAGGGAGCTGCCGCGCGAGACGACCATCACACAGCGAGCGCCGGCCCGAAACTGGCTGCCGACGACGACGGCCGCGACCCTGCGAACCGCTGCTGCTCGTTCCGCCTTGACCACATTGTTGTCACGCGAGTTTCGCACACGCGCGTGTGCGTTTCACACGATTTCGACGTATTTCTTATTCCCCGCCTGGATGCGGACGCGCGGTGATAAGCCGCTATCGTCACACTGCTTGGTGACCAGATTGGAAATTCCCGGAATTTGTGCTTACCTCATTAGAGAACACCAACGTCCATTGCAGCGATATTCCCCGTGCGTTTCTTTTCGTACAATCTTCGTTTTTGCCTCGGCCAGCTCATAGCTAGAAAGCAGTACGCTCCATCAACGCAACAAAACTGATCTAGCTGACGACCATGACTTCATTGCAAAACCACAATCATTTTTGATAATACATACTTTGTGGCATCAAAGTGAAATTTTTTCTTGATGGTTTCAACGTTGATAGTGTTTAGCCAAGCTTTTCCTTATTTTCTATTAGACGTTTTCTTAGTTCCATGTCGTCCTATCATTGTAAAATGTCACGATTTCTTTATCTATATAGCCTCTTCAGATACGGAATAAATATTTATAAAGACTATTTGAAATTCTAAAGGTTATAAGTTTAGGGCATCAGCGGTTTCCCCATGTTTGCCACATAAAAATTTTAGCGTTTTCGTTTAATAATAATGCATTTTCCTAACATAGATAAATAATCTTTCTAATTGCTAGATTAGCATAAAACAGTTGAAAATATTTCTATCAATAAGTAACCAATATTTATGACACATGAAATGATATGTATTTATTAATATAAGAAATAGTATATTTAACAGAGCCGGCAGTTAGCAGAATTCGAAATGTGGACTTAAGACAGAATACTGCGACTTACATGGATTGTCAGATAAATAATTCCTTTATCTACTTAACCAAATGAACAAGCAATTAAGAAAGCAGTAAGTTTTGGTGAACTATTATGAGAATAAAATTACAGAAAAACTGGGTCTCGAAAGGATGAAAACATACTAGTTGAACAATTTGTCTAAATAATAGTATGCATAAAACCAAAGATTAGTATTACTAGTAATAACAGATAGTGCAAATCATGCAGTTTGTTGGCAACATTAGACACGTAATTGAGGAACTGAATAAGAAGAAAACCTATCGTAATGGTTAAGTTTATCGATTAAAATTCCTTTGTAGAACCACAAATATATACCGAAAGTTTATTTAATTTTCTAAGCCACGTGATCAGAGAACGTCAAAAGATGGCGTCCTATATATCCCATCGTGTTTTTTTTAGGTAAGTTAGGTGAGCATTGAAGGCACAAATAATCAAAAAACCTGAGATGAGATGATTCGAGATGTGGCTTTATAGACGTATCCTGAAAATACCTTGAACTGGCAGAATCACCAACGACTAAGAAGAATCGGGCCTAAAAGAAAACTGCTGACAATTATTAAGATTAAAAAACCTCATAAATAAATAAATACCTACTGCTACAAAATATAATGCACGGCAGAGTAGAGGGGAAGAAGGGTATCGGAAGAAAAAAATACCTGGCTCAGAAATGTTGAAGAACTGTTCCATGTTGCAAGAGACAGAGACGCATTTGGAAATGTGGTCGCCGACCTGCAATGAGAACACGGCATGAAAAGAAGAAAGTAAGATTGACATTCTGATCGAGAAACAAAGACTTTACTACAAATGAATTTCCTACATGTTTTCTCCTACTACTTTGATCACATGGCTTACATGAGTTGCTTTCGTTGGTCGCATGATTTTGGCAATCCAAGTGAGCGTGTTCGTATCAAAGAGTTCAATAACAAGAGATGACATCCCTACCCATCCTTAACCGATTTTCTAGATCGGTCTTCTCTAGTTATAGAACCCTTTGATACGAACACGCTCACTCGGATTGCAACGAACAAAAGCAGCATTGTTTTTTTTAACCCGTTAAATGACTACGCAAATCCTTAATCATATATTCTTCCAAATAAATAGCTGTACAGAACGATCGAAAACAATCTTCATAACATTCGAGTTTGACTATGCATGAACATTGCGATCGGGGCGGTGGATGAAGGGGGTGTTAGGGGCGCATGTGGTCGAGAATCCAGTCCATGTAGGAGGCGACACGCGTGTAGACGGCAGGTTGGCCGGCGGCGCCACAGTGGCGCGGCCCGTAGGAGACGACGCCGTGCTGCACGTAGCGCGGCGCGTTGCCGTCGACGAGGTCGACGTGCACGAGCGGGCCCCCCGAGTCCCCGCCGCAGGAGTCGCGGCCGAGCGCACCGCCTGCGCACAGTTGGTGGCACGTGATCGGCGTGAAGCGGGCGTAGATGCGCCGGCAGTCGGCGAGCGCCACCACCGGCACGGCGATCTTCAGCAGCGCTGCACTCCGATATCCCGTCTCGGTGACGCCCCAGCCGGCGACGGTCGCGAACTGCCGCACCAGCTCGGCGTCGGCGAGCGCCCCCAACGGCAAGCAAATGGGCTGCACGTTCCCTGCAAATGAGTGCAACCGTAAGGCATTACAAGTTCTCCTTTCAAATTTTAAGTTATCTTTACTTAAGGTTGTTCTAAAATCCCGATATATTTCAATTCAAATAACGCGGAAATTTGTTGTTACTAGAGAACGAATGCTAACCTGCTAATCTAATTCATACTTATGAAATTTATTTTCATTATTTCCCAATGTAAAAAAAAGTTATTATTTAAAAGTCTTCAATCTA
>JAODFX010229949.1:0-13158 GCA_027580035.1 Dorylogaster longipes
TCTTTGTTTTGTCACTTTCATTTGTTTCTTGGTTTGTAAATCGAATCTTAAACTGTAATATTTTTGCATTTTATGTTCGATCATGTCTCTAGTGAAGTATCTTTTATTTTCTGATTTTAAAGAGGCTAGTTTCCTGAAAAGAGCCATATTAATCACTGCGCAAAGAAAAAGAACATGAGATTACTAAACTTTTGATGAAGCAACTAAAATTATAGCAAGTAACAAGTTTTGTATGCGAATTTTGCAGACAATCAGACTTGCGATCATGTCTCCGGAGAATATGACTGAATTGTAGTGTAATTTTATATTGCTGAAGTGATGATGTCTTTGTTTTGTCACTTTCATTTGTTTCTTGGTTTGTAAATCGAATCTTAAACTGTAATATTTTTGCATTTTATGTTTGATCATGTCTCTAGTGAAGTATCTTTTATTTTCTGATTTTAAAGAGGCTAGTTTCCTGAAAAGAGCCATATTAATGATTGTGCAAAGAAAAAGAACATGATATTACTAAATTCTTGATGTAGCAACTAAAATTGCGAATCTTGCAGACAATCGCACTTGCGATCATGTTTCCGGAGAGTATGTCTGTCAACCGGGCTATATCGGCCTCACCTGCGAACACCCGTGTCCATTCAACAAGTTTGGCAAGAACTGCGAGCAAGATTGCAAATGCCAAAATGGTGGCCAATGCCACCACGTCACCGGAAAGTGCCAATGTCTGCCCGGACGCATTGGCGAGCGGTGCGACAAGAGCTGCGCGGAGGGCTTTTACGGACAGAACTGCACGCAGCACTGCAAGTGCTTGCATGGCGGAAGGTGTCGGGCGAACGACGGCGAGTGCAAATGCCCCGATGGATGGACGGGCCGCTTCTGTCAAAACAGTAAGCAGCACTGAGTCAAGAAAGCACCCCCCAGAGAGATCTTACACATATACCTTGCTTCCAGTTTGTGCAGAAGGCTACTTCGGCGACAACTGCATGAACCCGTGCGACTGCAAGAGCGACATGTTCCAATGCCATCCGGCACGTGGTTGCATCTGTCGCTCGGGTTTCACGGGTAACAAATGCGACGAGTCGCTGACTGCGCCGCGCATCCACGCAAACGACGATGCCGGCTGGACGGCAGGCACCGTCATCGGCTTCCTCCTCCTCTTCGCCATTCTCGTGGCGATTATCTTCGCCATCCGCCATTACTACCAGCGGCGGGTAGCGAACCTACGCACGGAGATCGCCCATGTGCAGTATATCGCGAATCAAAATGGCTTCGCACCTAGTTATCCTACAGGTAAGTGGAGATGAAAGTGTCTATCTAATTTTCGCACAGTAACCAACGTTTGCGTTGCAGTGGACCGAAATCACTTCGACAATCCAGTGTATTCATATCAAAATGGCGGAACGCATCGAGGCGATGATGTTAGCCTGTTGAATAACGCCACCTTGCTGAGGAATAACCTAGTCAAACAGAACAACCTCCATCGACAGCGTGCCTGCGCTCCTGGCTGTTCCACAGACGACGATGACAGCAGTCGCTCTAGCGAGTTAAATTCCCTGAAGAACCGTGATGCAGACGCGACCAATCCCAACATCTACAATAGCATCGAGAAGGTCGACCATGTCTACGACGAAATCCAGCAGAAGGACTGCAAGGACATCGGTAAGCTTCCTAGGCGTAATTAAAGCAATAGAACTAAACCGGCAGTAAGAACAATGCCAAGCAGTAACTTTGTGGCTTACATATGACTTTGGCGTGGTGTTGGCAGGTTTTGACATACGGAAGTATTACAAATAAGTAAGTGCTAAAATTGCAAATTAAACAAGAGCACATCGCAGGTTCGCTGTTATTGCTTTATTTGAGACGCAAGCATCACACCACCTTGTTGTTTCTTTCTTAGAATTGGAGTACGATCACTTGGACTACACACGTCCAGCCAGCACGTGGAAGGCAACTTATCAGCCGATGCCAGGCACACTGCGCGCTTCCAAAGATCGCGAGCTGGACTCCGACGTCGAGCGTAACCTCAACACGTCCTCCACGAGCGATAGCAGCAACGGCACCGCCCCGGACGTAACGTACAGCAATAGCATCAGCTCAACTCGCACATAGCGTGCTCCTTTCTTGCTCAATCAGTAATATCTCCCGCCCTGCCCCTCAACCATAGACTTACGCACATAGCCAAGGCGCAGAACGAAGTACAAACACTCGTTGGCTCTTCGTCTAGCTTAGTTTATGTTCATTTTATTACCTATTTAAGTATGTACTAGCATAGTTCAACATTTTTATCTCATGTGTACGATGTGTGAATGCAACATGCTGAAAGGTTCTCGCAACTGATGAACGAGCACGTATGATAAAGTTCTGTGATACCGAAACAAAAATGTTATATGATGGCAAGTAGATTTCGTAAAATCATAAATATAATGTTCCCTGGGATACGACCGACCTGTTTGGCTTGAGCATTTATTCACTCTATCCTTGTATATAATTAATTGTCAGTGTGTAAATTCATACAAACAGTGGTGTCCATACTCACAAATTGCTTAACAGTTTCCAGCTGCTCGAAACAGTGGACACAGTCGATAAAAAGCTAAGAAAACATAATGCTATGTTAATTACCTATCGCCATTACTCATTCTCCGTCTTGACGTGATCAGAGTCGGCCTCGTTTTCCATCTCGACGTCTCCGACCGCGTCGATGACTTCCGCCCGGAAGCCCGCATCGTCCTCCTCTTTCGCAATCAGCTCCGCTTTGGGAACCGCTTGCTCCTCTTTCTCGGGCTTTTCGATCTCCTCTTTCTTCTCTTTCAGAGGTTTCAGCTCGCCCTTTATCGAACTCGCGCTGGAATTCGAGTTGGAGTGCGAGTAGTCCTTCTCCCAGCGCGATTTCGTCTCCTCTTTCCTGTCGCGGTCGCGTTCGCGTGCCTTCTCCTTCTCATCCTTGGCGATTGCACTGTGCAGGATCGGATCGATCTTATCGCGGATGTCCATTAGCGTCGAGTGGAATAGTTTCGACGATGTGGTCGCTCGGTGGAGACTGTCTTCCGTAACTTTCAGTTTCTCCTTGTAGTCCTTCAGGTCGACCGTGAGATTCTTCACCGTCCCGGTGGCACGTTGATATTTATCGGTGAGCTTCGAATGCTCGGCCTTCATCTCCATCATTCTGGCCTCGGTATCTAGACGCGCTTTTTCGCTGCGATCCAGCTGAGCTAACAGTTTGGCAACATCGATCAAAGCCCCTCGAAACATGATAAACTCCTCCGTCGTCTTCACCTTTTCCTCATCATCGGCCGCTGCAGTCGCCTCAACGTTTGGCTGTGCGAAGACGCGCAGCAACTTCTTATTGCCCGCTGCCAACTCCTCCAAATTACTATCCCTCTCGGAGTCATCGATGACGATAAAGTCCTCCTCCTTAATCTTGTCGGTGAGCTTTCGGTAGTGCAGCGAATCACGCGTGATCACCTTCCCGACAAGTTTGCGCACCTGCGCTCGCGAGAGGTTTAATCCTAGAGTGTACAACAGCTCCTCAATATCCTTTTCGAAGATGTAGCCGCAATGCGTCTGGTCGAAGTAGACGAACGACAGGAGGAGATGGCGATCTTTGGTGTACATCTTGGGCCGCTCGCGTTTCTTCTTATCCTTGTCCTTGCGCGACTTGCTGTCATCATCGTCGTCGAAGTCCGTGCCATCGCTTTCGTGATCCGACTTGACGCTATCCTTCTTCTCCCGTTCCTTCTTCGGCTCCTTCTTGTCCTTCTCGTCCTTGCCCTTCTCCTTCTCGCGCTTCTTCTCGTCCTTCTCCTTCTCCTTGGGCTTTTCGGGAAGGTCGTGGAGGGTGCGGTAGATGGAGAAGCCGAAATCGCGCATGAGCATCTCGTTGAAGAGCTCGGCGAAGAGCGACACTTCGAACGAGTGCTCCTTGGTGTCCTCCGGCCGGTAGTCGAGCAGCAAGGAAAGCGACATCACCGTGCAGTCAAACTTGCCACTCTTCGCCGTCCGCGATGGGTGCACAAGAATCGTCTGGCTCTCAGGCAACGTGTACTTCTTCTCCAACTGTTGGCGCTCCTTCTCGTCGAGTTTGCTCTCCTCAATTGGCACTGTCATCGTTGTCGGCGTGCTCACAACTGGCGCCGTCGGCGTCGCAGCCATTTTGCCATCATCAGACGTCTCCTCCTTATCAGAATCTTTCTCCTCAGCCTTGTCATCCTCACACTTAGACGCCTCCGACTTGATCGCCTTGGTAAGCTTCGCAATCAATTGCGATTTCAAGCCGCTGCAATTGAGCGCACGCGCTTTCAGCTCCTTGCGCAGATCGAGAAGTGGCATTGCCTTGGGGTCCAGCTGTGAATGGTGTGTTGGCTCCAGCTTATCCGCCGACGGTTCTTCTTCCTGCACGCAGAGAAACGCACGTGTGATTAGCAACTAAGGCGATGCTCACCGTGCGCGGACACTCGACAACAACTCAACGCCGTGTAACAAAGCACGCTCGCTTCGCAAGCGCACAGAACTAGCGAGAGACAGACAGAGAGAGTAACCAAATATGTTTTGATGAGCAGGAGGGCGGGGGGAATGCGGTAGTCAAACTTTGCTTTGCTGTCGAGGGTTGGCCGCTCTCAAGCTGCAGCTGGATGACGATGTGGTTGTCGTGGGGCTCGGGAACGCTGCGCGCTACACACTTGAGAAACAAGAGAAAGAGAAGAAGAGAAAGGGTGGTTTGTTTGGGTGGTAGAGGGAGAAAGAGAGAGAGAGAGTAAAATATAGAAGGTTAGATGCCTTTTCGTCGCCTTGTTGCTGCTCGTCGGCGTCCTGCTCCTGCCCGGCCTTCGTCAGCCTGCGCTCCAGCTGCCTGCGATAGCCGGCCTGCAGTGCGTCCCACTCCAGCCGCGTGGGCAAACAGCTCCAAACGTCCGGCAGAAAGAGAACGACGGTTTCGACGCGCGCCCCCTGCTTGCTGCCGCCTCCACCGCCGCCACAGCTGCTGCTGCTGCTGCCGGCACCGGCGCACCGATGGCTCCGGCCGTCGGCGTCACCGCGGCGGTAGTACAGCTCCACGAAGCGGTACCTATCGGAACACATTCACCGGTCAGCCGGTCATCGTCACGTACAAGCCGCCGAACACACAAGCTTTCTTTTGTTTTTTTGTTTGTTTTTGGTTTCTTGTGAGCGGTGTCAGCGGGCGCTACTTACGGCGCCCCTCGCTCTGGAATCGCACTACAACATACTACAAACAGCTGAAATCGGCGTCGCCTGCCTCCCCTTGGTGTGCCTGATGTCACCACGCATCGCGACGCGCAACTCCTCGACTGCCGCACGGGGCCGTCGCTACTTACCACTTGGTGCAGTTCGACAGATCGATGCCGGTTAGCGCACGGCACGTGCGGATCGCTGTGCGGATGAGCACGGCGGGGTCCCGCTCGGGGTTCTCGCCGTCCGCCGACTCGCTCCACGGCCCGCCGATCGCCATCGTCTCGTTCTTGCCACGCAGCCCCACCAGGAAGTTGATCAGCCTCGTTGGGTGCACGTAGTCCTTCTCTTCACTATCCCGATCGCGTCGATCTTTGTCCTCGGCCATTGCGCAACATTTCTGGTACATTTCCTCCATTCCTGGTATACTCATTAGCATCACCTGCAAAATTTATTATATATTTTATTATAAAACAAAATGAGTTTGTTTTATATGTCTTCGTTTTGAAGTACTACATTGATACATTATTTTGACTCACTTCATGTACAAGTGTCCAAGGTATTCTCCTTCATAACGCAATGAAATAAATGCAGTAAAAGCACTTTGAAATCAAAATTTTTATAAACCCTAACAGAATTTTATTATTAAACAAACTTGGTTTGTGTTTGTATGGCTTCGTTTTGAATTACTACAATTACTTTGACCAATTCGAGCTTCTACATGTTTTTAAAATATTATTTTGGCTCACTTCATGTATAATTGAAAGATGTCCAATGTATCTCCTTCATAATGCAATGAAATAAATATTGTGCAAGCACTCGAAAATCAAAATTATAGCAAAACTTAGCAGAATTTTTATAAAACAAACTTATTTTGTGCTTGTATGTCTTTGTTTTGAATTACTACTTTTACGTTTACCAATTTAAGCGTCCACATTGTTTTGACTCACTTTGTTTACAATTTAAAGGTGTCCAAGATATTCTCCTTCATAATGCAATGAAATAAATCCAGTGCAAGCACTTAGAAATGAAAATTATTACAAACCTTAGCAGAAAACAAATAATCAGCATCAGGTGGCTCCAAAACAGCATCATTCTCATTGACTCCTTCAATGTCTTTACTCAGAATATGGAACGAGCATGGCTTATTCAAAGTGAATGGTTTGTCTGCAGGAAATGCATCCAACCATCGGAAATTGCTACTGAAGAAGTCAGAAGGTATGTAGAGATTGCCATAACGCCGCCGAACTTCCAGAACATCTGCATGTAAGCTGCAATTGTATCGGGAAATGAGCAGGTGGCAAATAACAATAAGATGAGGGAGAAACGTACGTGTCTAGAGCAATTTTCGGTATTTGTACCACATATCGAGGAACAATTCGACTTCGACGTCGAGACTTCGGACTTCTCGATCGATTCCGTCGCAGCGGAGACTTCTTGTCTTCCTTCTCGCGTTCGCGCATCCGCTCCTCACGCCGCTTCTTCCGCTCGACCTCCTCATCATCACGGTCGCGATCTCGGGACCGCTCCCGGCCTCGCCCGCCTGCTGCCGCCTTCGGCCGAACGCGATTGAAGCTGCTATTATTGTCAGACGACGGGGGCGGCACTGCATTGTAGTTATTGTTCGTGCCTGAGTTGTAGTTCTTTCCAGGGCGACTACCCTGATTCTGCATGCCACCACTACCTCCACCGCCAGTTCCACCGCCTCCCGTGCTCATCGGGAGCACTTGAATCCTCGTCGCGTTCCACTTGAACGGCATGCGAGGATTGTAGAGCGCCTCGACGAGAACGCGATCGCCAACCATCGGATTGCTGCCCTTGACGCACGCCGACGTCTGGAAGAAGACGTCCTCGTCGACGAAGCCGAAGTTGTCGTGCACGGTGGTCACCGTGCCGGTGAAGACCTTCTGCGTGGCGTTCGTCTGGTTGCTGCCCGGCTGCTGGATACTCGGCGGCGCCTTCGGTGGCTGCGTTTGCGCCGTGAACGCGGCCGGATTGAGAGCTCGCGGATTCGGATAAGTCACGGCGCCGACCTGTTGGAAGAGCTGGTTGTTCAGCTGCTGCGTGCCAGCGAGCCCCACGGCCGCTGCCGCCGCCGCGGCCGGATTCGGCATCTGCTGCAGGCCCAGCCCGAGGCTCTGCTGCTGGATGCCCATGTTCTGGAACACCTGCTGCTGCTGGAACGGCACGATGTTGCTGCCGAGCGTGCTGAGGTTCGTCATGCCGCCGAGGCTGTTCATACCGCCGGCAGCGGCCGCCTGGCTGATGAGCTGCTGCTGGATGTTGCTCGTCGCGGTTGTCGGCGCTCGCGACCACGGCCCGTTCTTCGAGCCGCCGCCGTACGGCCCCATGTTGCTCATTGCTCCACGCTGACGCTGCGCAAATGCCTCTCACTGCATCCACTCCAACGAGAGCTCCGCCCGTTATCCGCAAATCTTTACTCGAATTTGAGGTTCAGCTGATTTACGTAATGGACGCCGCATTTCGTAATTAGTTCCTCGATCTACCAATGCGGCGGCGCTGTGCGTTGTGCAACTGCGAAGACGCACGAGCGCATTGTGTAATGGCGGTTTCTTACTTCCGGCTGCTCTTCTAAAATCCGATTCAACGAACAACGCAACCTTTGTTAATCCAGCAATCATCCTTCGATTAACTGTCAAACTGTTTAAGAAAAAAGAACAGGTAAATCGTATTTTATTTAAGATTGTACTCAAATATAAGTACTCCAAGTTTTATAAACCATAGAGATTTTGAAATTTCATTTATTGCTATTAGTTAGGTTTCTTCAATTTTTATATATTGAATCATAAATCATGAAATGATTCAAATTGCTAGTAACTAGAACGACCAGATAATTTGACACTTGTTATATAAGATGTAAATAATTATACAAAGAAAATAGCGACTAAGACTTTTGGGAAAATGTTAAATGACTAAAATAACAGCTGTGAGAACTTATTGCATGAATGCTTTACGTATTTAAACTTTACTGTTGAGGAGATTACTATAATTCGTAGTAAAACTTGAGCATGTTTTCAATGGTTGAATGTAGATAGTAGTGGATAGCAAATATTTGTTACAGTGTGCAAAGATTTTTTTATCTCAAAAATCGTTTATCACATATGTGGCTTAACACACAAGGGTCAACAAACAGATAGCAATTGTTTGTAGTGGGACGAAAGCCGGCATCGTCCGAAGCGGATCTTTCGGGACGACAGTGACCAACGCAGTCACTTCCGCTAACATGGCCCTCTTCGCACTCCGTCACGAAGCCGGCTCGCTCACTTACGCCGCCGCTGCGATAGTTCGTGCATCACGCATTTGTTCGCTGCCTACCGTCTCGTCAGTCCGACAATTCGCCGAGAGCATGAGTCTACCACGCGTTTTCTTTGATGTCTCGGCCGACAATCAGCCGCTCGGCAGGATTGTGATGGAGGTACGTAAACCGGTGGTGAAGCCACGAGCCTGCGGCTCCGTGCGCTGCGCCATTTGCCGGCATGTGACTTTCGCAAGTCATCTCGCACGCCGCGCTGCGCTAATGGCTGCAAACGCACTTCATTCGCATCGCATGGGCGTGTAACGAATGTGCCGACACGTCGGCTTCTTGCAGCTGCGAAATGACGTTGTGCCAAAGACCGCCGAGAACTTCCGTGCGTTGTGCACCAACGAGAAGGGCTTCGGCTACAAGGGCTCCATCTTCCACCGCATCATCCCGAACTTCATGTGCCAGGGCGGCGACTTCACCAACCACAACGGCACCGGTGGCAAGTCGATCTACGGCGAAAAGTTCGCCGACGAGAACTTCGGCCTGAAGCACACCGGCCCCGGCATCCTCTCGATGGCGAACGCCGGTGCCAACACCAACGGCTCGCAGTTCTTCATCACGACCGCGAAGACCACGTGGCTGGACGGCAAGCACGTCGTCTTCGGGCAGGTGATCGAGGGCCTCGACATCATCAAGAAGATGGAGGGCTATGGCTCGCAGTCTGGCAAGACGAGCAAAAAGCTCATGATCGACAACAGTGGGCAACTCTAAACCAATACCTCCAAAGTATACCGCACGCACACAACACCCCACACCCTCTCTCCCGACCCTCCACCTATTTCATGCCCACCATGAACAGTTTTTCACTGTTTCTGCACCTTAGGCTGTTTGTTATGTATGTCCTCCCTTTCTCGAACAGCACTTTATTATTTTGATACTCTTTAATAACAAGTTTTGATGCGAAAATAACATAATTGATGGTTAGATTTATCTTTCCCGCTGTCTGGGCAAGCCGTGTACAAATTAAGTTCCAATTGGGATGGGGATTGTGATGGGATGTATTGCGTGCGCAAGAGAGAGAGAGAGAGCTACGCAAATCGCACACTTGGCACGTGCGGGCCACCAGCTGCTTTGGAGGACTCCGTCGTTCGATTCCGTTTACTACCTTTAAATTAATCGCATTTCTGCTCGCATTTAACGATAGGCAAATGAATGATAATTATGTTTAGAATCTAGAACTCATGGATCCGCATCTGTATGATAATAAATTAAGCAGTCTTAAAGTGGGTGCATCGTCGTAGCAAGTGAGAGAGTGTCGGGGCGTTCCATTCCTCGTGAGCGCACGGCGGCCATCTTTGTTAACTGTTAATAAAGCAATTTAACCTTGATGTGGTGGCGTTTGGCTGAGAATGAGGTTGGAATGGCCGGCCGGCGGATGGGTTTGGGCGTTGTTCGGTTTTTTGGTGACGGCGAGTCGCGACACAATCGTCGAAATGCCAAGTTTGTAGGCGAGCGGCGCGTGCAGGTCACGCGTGTTGGAATGTGGTAGCCGTCTAGGCCATGTCGTGCTTCTGTGATGCAACAGCGCCGCGGAGAATCGAATTGCTTGCTGGAAACGCCCGATCGCGCGAGTGGAATCTTCCACTGCGCGTCGTGTCGTTTCCAAGCAACTTCTAACCACTTGTACGGTTGTACGCCATTGCAAAGCTTTCGTAATCAGAGATTCATGATTACGTATTGCATTTTGCATAACTGTATATTATGAACGCGAGTTATAAGATGCTATTTGCATCGAATGTGCGTGAAAATTTCAAGTTTCTTCGTAGTTAAGTATCTATTTAAACATATTAAATAGAAACCTTGATTTCATGTTGAATCTGGTGAAGAAATTTAAAAGGCAAATTATGAAAGAAGTGATTTAACAAAATATTTAGTAACTTTATTGGTTAATGATTGTACTTCGTAAATTTTGCATAACTTTAATAAAAGTATAAAAGTAATAAACTCGAGTGTTGACCAAGTCAGTGCATTTTGGAACACCTTCCATATCAAGTTGTCAAAAGTTTAACCAATAAGGTGAAGGAATCTAGCATAAGTGGGCACAGTTAAAAAGTTGACTTCGTTAATAATTAAAAAGTTACATTCCCGAAAATTTAACGCAAGTTAACCGTTAATATTTACGTTAACATTTGGAACTTTGTTTCCCGATCACTAGACTAATGCAACGGACTAAAGTTAACGGTTCAATTTAACGAAAGTTAACTGAAGTGTTAACATTTTTCGAAGTTAACTGAAAAGGTAATGCGTTAAGCCGATTGTTTACATCGTTAATTAACGATTAACGGATTAACGAGCTAATGCCCACCTTTGGAATCTAATAGACAAGAATGTAATCTGATAATATGAACAAAAAAAGAACGAGTTAACCTAATAGATAGTAAACGGAAATAGTGCTACTCGTTTATGTTCATTCTCATTAAAAATTGAGGTCTGTGGATTTGTTTTTTTGTAAAAAAAAGCAAACAAGAAACACTTAATTTATACTCTTTTGAATCATGGCATATGAAAACTGTGTTGACACGTAACACGAAACTGGATATTAATCCCATTGATGTAGTAGTTGTTTCTAAATCGCATTGGTAAATGCGAATCGATTCTCTGTAAGTATGGATTGATGGGAAATCATTATCATTTCTTCTTTGGTTGTTCATTTAAAACTCATCTTCATGATCTCTTTTCTGCAATACAGCTTCATTTTGCGCTGATTAATAAATTTGCTGTAAACGTTTCATATTTGTTTTTATTAATAAATTGTTAATTTGATTTAAATTCCTGGTCAATAGGGCTTAGTTTGCAAAAACATATTCATAGAAAATATGTAGATACTTTTTTTACATAGTTTGAACTTTGTAACAACTTCATTTTCACACGTAAATAAAAATGAACCTTCATAGATACATACTTAATATTCATACACATTTCAGTGAGTTTTCTAAGTTTATAGACACCTTACAAGGGAATCGATATTTGATGGATTCATACCTCAACTGTTTATTTTTTAATATTTGCTTTTGCTTGATAATTATAGACCCTAACACTACAAGACTTATTGAAGGCGTGTAGATTTGGTTTCTTCGACAACATTCACTGGCCTAGAAGTATTACACCAAAAATTTCTATTGTTTGAAACGAAGCGAAACGCTATGGGGCATGAAACAAGCATTTGATCAATAACTGCTGCCTGCAGGCAGCGCATGTAATTGCGAGATGCGTTTTGCAATTACGAAGACCGCAGTACGTTACATTCGTGTTAACCGCGATCACAGATGTTACCAACATGCGCCATGTCGAAGTAAAATGAATTGACAAGGAAAGAAGGTTTGCAAAATGATGCAAAACTTGTGTTAGCCGTTTATTTATTTATATTTGCAGACTGCAGAATCTATGAATTCAAAAAAAAAAACAGAACAATGCCTAACTGTATTGTGGATCTAAACATTTAGTTCAAACTATGCCAATAGACATTTACGTTATTTGGAAAGCTCCAAATCGGTATATACCGAAGCGTTCTACCGTTCCGTGTTCTGCAATTAGATCGGTGTATAAGTTAAGTTTTGGATCTGCTCGCTTTGCTGTTAGCAGATTCATTCCGGTACATAACAAACATAATTTACACTATTGAGTTGTGCTTAGAAGATCAGTTAAGAATTATCTTTGGATTGATAAAAGATGCCCCAAATGAGAATCCCCAAGAAGCGTTAATGGTTTTTATCTCTGCAGAAGCAGTTAGACAGTGATGAGAATGCAAAATTTAAATTACAATGACCGAGATTGTAATGCAGGAGTTATAAAACAAAATAAAATAGTGAAGAGTTCAGTAGTTACTGCAACCGGTTAATGCACCACAGCAAATCGCCTGAGAAACGCATATATTGACACATTTGCACCGTTCCTACCATTGATTGTTGAGGTTAGGTTAGGTTAAGGGTGGCACACGCTTGGAAAGCGCTGATTTAAGTAACTGTTAATTACACTTAAGCTGTACGTTGAGAAATCAATAATGAAGCGTTAACATAACAAAAATGATCATAATAGAAAGTGTTGCAAGACTTTGATGTCAAGGAAAACAGTTGATAGTAATCACATCTTACAAATGAAGACAGGAAACCGTTAAGTCTTGCATTTATTGTACATGTGGTTAAATAAATGATGAATTAACGTCAAAAGATTTTGATGAAAGGAAGTAGTTAAGTTTAGAAGGGTAGTCTTGTAGAAGGAAGTAGTAAAATAGTAAATATAGTAAACAGATTGAATCGATTTGGATGAGTAGAGAGCAAACAAACGGAAATCCTATAATTTTGTAGTAAGATAATAAACGGTGTTTTAACTGTTCATTCGCTATACGATAACCTTTGTAGACTGTCGGTTCAGACAGACAATAGCCACTTAGTAATGCGCATATTAATGCTCATCATCATGTTCAACCGTCAGTTCGCCGTCGGCGAACTGCGAACATCCTAACACTATTTCGTTATTTGGTTATATTACCGTGGGCCACCCCCTTGTCGATTTCGTTGTTATTATCCCACGCCGCTAGCTATCAAGGTCGCAAAGTGCTTGTTCACGTTGCTTCAACAACAATGGAGTCCGAGTGCTTGGTCGAACTTGAAGTTCAAATTCAATGCACAGAATGGAAAGCGTTATTTCTTCCAAAA
>JAODFX010230060.1:0-13158 GCA_027580035.1 Dorylogaster longipes
TGCACATGTTTAACAGCTCATTCATCACGTCTATCCGTTTATAACTTTCTAAGTCTTTAAACCATAATAAAACATCCTCTTTACCCAGCATTTCCAGAAACCATTGATGTTGCTATACCAAGTTCTGCACAGGAACGAAACCGGGTCTCACGTACGAACGTAACAGGCCGATGGCGGTGACATAACCTTATACTCACATGCAAATCATTCAAGATCATCAGAACGCGCAATGAGGTTCGCATGCGACTGGAGCATTGCACGGGAGCGGCGACGATGGGATGCTGGTGGTGTGGGCGGCTCAGAGCGTCGCCGAGCACATGCTCGGGGACGTGGACGATGCTCAACCTCTCTGCGAACGAAAGAGGAAGCTCACTCAGTGCGATGCGCAAGGCGCTGCTGATGCTGCTGCTGCTACTGCTGCTCGACGTAGTTGTCAGCGGACCCCCCGAGCACACAATCTCGACGCGCAGCAGGATGCGTCCACCGACTCCTGCTGGGCGGCGGGTGCTGCGGCCCGATGTCGCCCCCGATTCGAATTGAACTCGCACGCACGCGAGAAATCCGGACACCTGATCGGTGCTTGCGCGTGGACGCGAAGTTTTACGTATCGAACATATGATGGCTCCGGTCGGGTAGCGCACTGGCCGTCGGCCGCGTCGGTGTCGGCCGCTCTGCGCTCTGTGTGTGCGTCTTTGTCTCGCGTCAAGTCGTGTGGCGTGCGCGACGCGAACTTACGTTTCGCTCGGCTTACACACGAGCGCGAGCTTTCGGGAAACACTAAATCAACTTGATCCTCACGCGCTGATCCGTTACCTCCGCCGATTATTCGTCGGGAAACTGTTTATTTTCATTAACACTGTCGGATTGTTTTCTGGAATTTGTCACCAACGATGACACACGAGCGCACAAACGTCACGGCGAAAGCGCCAAATTTAAAACTTGCAAGGATCGGACCAATTTTGGAATGGACTACGATTACAATTTACAATCAACGCCACTGATACGACATTCTCGCGGCGTGAAACGCCCCGATGTGCGACTCTAAAACAATATAGCCTTGAATTCCAGACTTCAAGATGGCGATTCAAACAAATGAGCAAACAAATGCTACACTCTGAACGACTGCGCAGGAACAAGAAATTCATACTATTTCACATATTCAAACATCAATTAATTATTCCAATGCAAATTTGGCGAAGCAATGCAAAAAAATTACAAATTGAATTTCTCTTGTGCAATATTGATAGATAGAATGTCTACGGGAAACCATCATCGTCCTCTTCGGCCATCTCCTTAGCCAGCTCGAGATCCTGCTGCTCGCGTTCACGGCGTTCCTCGGCGGACTCCAACTCCTTGCCGTAGGCTTTGGGCGGATACCTCATCGCCTTCACGCTCTGGTTGTGCAGATCCAGGCAGAAGGAGATGCGCTGATGGAAGGCGGCCTGCGGGTCCTTCGTGCAGTAAATGTCGGTGCTCTCCTTGCTGCGCATAAAGCCGCCATCCGGGTCCAGCGTGGCTTCGATGACGCCATCCCGAATTGCCTTCGCGACGATGAACTCGGCGTCCTCAGCCGAGTCCAGGCCCAGCTTGACGGCGATGTCCTGCGGCGAAATGCGCGAGT
Organism: Dorylogaster longipes; assembly: GCA_027580035.1. NCBI lineage: Eukaryota > Metazoa > Arthropoda > Insecta > Coleoptera > Staphylinidae > Dorylogaster > Dorylogaster longipes. Next base: position 1,622 of record JAODFX010230060.1, read on the forward strand.
AGGAGAGGCCGATGGCGCGGATCGCGGTCTTGATGACGTTGTGGCGCAAGCGCAAGATGAGCGTGAAGGTGTGATCCTGCCGAAACTGCGGGCTGAAGTTCTCGAGCACCTCGCCGAAGCGCTGCAGGTTGCCCATGCGCACGGCCTGCGTGAGCTGGAAGTAGGGCCCGAGCGACTTTCGCATCGACGCCTGGCGGAAGATCTGACGCTCGGGGATGTCGCCGAGCAGCAGCTCCACCACGACGAGGAACTTCTGCACGGTCTGCCGGAAGCCGACGGCCGCGTTCTGCGGCGCTTTGCGCATCGCTTGCACGAGATGTTTGTGCGCCAAGCTGTACTCAAGTCTGGCTGCCTTGATCCTGCCCAGATAGTACAAGAATCGTGCCCACTCATTGTTGCTTGCAGTCTCCGGAAAGATGCACTTGCTAACAAGCTTATCTGACTGGTCATAGAGATAATAATGGAGATAATTTCTCAACAAGCAATTGATCAATACAGCTTGCCCTTCAAAGTCATTTCTTAACGTTGCAGTTCGTAATCTGCCATGCAAGAAACCTCGAATTGTTTCCAACTTATTAGTGAGCTCAGCAACTCTTGAGTGATAGAAATAGCACTTTGCTGCAATGTGATCTAGTGTTCTTCGATTCTGGCTGCTGATTTTGTTCATCAAGCTATCGGTGCACTTCCATGCAGTGTCAAGCTTGTTCGTATCAATGAGTCTGACCAAAATGAGGAGGTGAAGGTATGCATCAACCTCAGGAACGGGCGTTTTTGCAGCAGATCTCACCCTTGTTGTTTGCTCACTGGTTTCGAGCGACGAGGCTGATTCTTCCACAAACTGCAGCAGCATATCTCGCTCTGCCACTGGGTAAACTTGCGTGATCAAGTTCCTGAGCACGACACCGTTAAGTTTTCGCCGCGTGGCTGGCAAACCCCGCAGGACTCGAAGAATGAAGCGATTCTCTTTGTTGACGATAGCTTTCTCAATCTGCCTCGCTTGCTCGCGAATCTCGGTGGTGCTTTGAGCGTCGGAGTCTTTCTTCCCTTCTGTTGTGTCCGCCGCGGCTGGACTATCGGCGTTCTTCATTTCGACGTCGGCCACTTCGGTAACCATGTTGGAAGCAGTCGCAATTTTCGCACAATTGCAAAGAAATTACAAATGATGTTTTCCAAGTTTCCAATGTAGTTTTGCAACTGTCAGAAAATTTTGCCGAGTAATAATCCCGTTAAGTTCTTCGGTTTTGACGTTTGACAACCGAATTTAACCGAAGTTATTCGTTTTTCCAATTCCAAGTCCAATTGAGCGCAATTTCTTACAAAGTTAAATTGTGCAAATTGACGGATTTAACTCATAACTTTAACAATTATAAACCTGTAATGAATTGAATAGTAGTAATTGCTTAAAATTACATGCGATTTTCTAGAAGCGATGCGACTGCCATCTAAGTTTGAAATATTGAAATGTGCTTCCTGTTGTGTAGAGATGGAACTCAATATCGAGTTGATTTTTTATTAAAATAATGCGTAGTATATAATTATATCCAAATAATAATTATACAAAATAAGACGCATGTAACTGATATACAATTATTCTTCGTCATCTTCAGCTGCAGTAGCTTCAGCAGCCTCGTCAGCTTCTTCAGCAGGTGGTGGTGCTTCAGCGGCTTCGGGTGCAGCTTCCTCAGCGGCTTCCGGAGCCTCGGCAGCTTCGGCGGCTTCGGCGCCTTCTTCAGCCGCTGGCTTTTCCTCGTCGGCGGCCGGCGGCTCGCCTTCAGGAGGAGCCGCTTCGTCCGGCTCGGCGTCGGCGACGACTTCCTCGACGGGCGCAACATCGCCGGCGGCCGGTTCCGTCGACGCCGCCGCCACTTCCTCCTCGCCCTCCGGCTTCTCAACTTGTTCAGCGGGCGTGGGCGGCGCGCCCGACGGCTCCTCCGGCTCCTCTTCCTTCACCTGCGGCACACTCGGAGCCTTCGCACCCTTCACCTCCTTGCCCTTCTCCTTCGGCTTGCCCTTGCCCTTCTCCTGCGTCTTCTGCAACGGCATGAAGAGCTTGTACTCCGAGGGCAGCTCTTCTTCGGTATACAGCCGGTCGGAGAAGTAAATGCGCCGAATGCGTACGTTTGCGTGCACCTGCACGCGGATAGTCTCCATGTACACCGTGCCTGCAAGCAAAATTAGAACAACACTAGAGATGTAAGAAGGCAATATTCTCAAAAGAATATTCTCGAGAATGGAAAATGTTCTCGCGAATATTCTTGAGAATATTATCCGATAATTTATTCCTATTAATACTACTCTTCGTACCGTAGGCACGACGAGTGAAGTCGGCGAGATTAAATTGAATCTGATTCCAGCCGGAACTCAATCCGATCGGCATTGTCGTGCAGAACGGTCGCACCTTCGTCGTCGATTGGAAATTGGAGACGCGAAAGCGGCGTCTCATGTCCTTGTCGTCTGTACGCATCGGAAACAAAAGCAGAGCAAAAGTAAAGAATGTAAACGCCGGCAATCCAACACCATCGCTCACCAATGATCTGGATCTCGAACGTGAAGTACTTCTTCATGTTCTTGACGACCATCACGAGGAAGGGCAGCTTGATGCCGAGGGACGCGCGCGGCTTGATCGGGCACGTGATGTATGTGGTGGCGACATTCGTGCCGGAGATCTCCAGCACCAGCGACTTGACCTCCTCGTCGACGATGCGCCGAATGTGTCCGTTCTTCACCGATTTCTCCCAGAGGCTCAACGGTGCGGAGCCCACACTGTAGAAGATTGATAAAAAGCCGCTCTGGAACGCGTTCGCGAACATTGCTCACGGCTAGCCGAAACGTCACCGGACGATTTTGGCAGGTCAACAAGAAACACGTAAACAAATGACGCACGCGGCGCATCGGCGCCATGGCGTTTTTGAGATAAGCTTTACGCATTTATTCGAGAGCTGTATGTACTACATGTGCACTTGTCCTTCGCGTTACTACAGTTCCTTGGGGTCCGTTTGAAGGAGGTATTCTAATCGTCGCTCTTCCTGCAGCGTGAGAGTGATGATGTCCTTCGCGTCGACCTTGGCGATCACCGGATTGCAGAATTCGCGTCGCAAGCGCAGTCCGTCCAGCGCGTATGGCTGCAGGCGTTCGTGCAGCTTTAATTCCTTGATGAACTGCTTCTGGTGCATTCGGATTGTGTTCTGGTAGCGCAGGCGGCAGAGCACCGAGCTGCAAGCAACGAAATTATCACCATTTCCGTGATTTTTCTATGATAAATGGTTGATTTGTTTGCATTTTTTTGCTGTTATGGCAACCATATTCCAAGTATATTAGCTACTGCAAGCCAACAATGTGTGAAGGACCTAGAGGAGAAAGAACTAACGCATTCGTTCTCAAAGTAGACCAGAGATTGATAGGCTCACTCGACAGTGAGTTAGAAAGACGTTGGAATGTCCCCAAAATTAGGGTTACATTTCGTAAGCGAGAGTCTACTTGCTTTTGATAGCGAAGAAAACTCTTGGAATAGTTTTAACAAAACAGTGCTCAGATTGATTATTAATAGGGAGATTTGTGATTATTTCTAACAGAACTGAATCCAAATATTGATAATTCGCTGTCAATCCATCAACTATATAATGTAAATATCCCAGTATTTATCACTGGCCCAGTATTTGTCACTTCGCTGGCAAATATTATGTAGAGGCATCTCACTACTACCTCGAAAATTTCTTTTTATACCGAATGTTATTTGTAATGCAAGCAGTGATTTTATGTGTCCGCGACCTAAACTGCTTTCAATCGTGCCAGTAATTCACAATCGTTATTGGTAATAACGAAAGAAGGGATAAAGAAAATTAGAATTTGAATAAAATAATATTTAAAATTAAAAGAGAGTGAATTTCTGTAGTTGGAGTATAGTTTTACAGGAAGAATAAACTTAATTCACTGTCTTTCTATTGTGAATATTGTCTTTTAAATCTCTTCAGACTTTTATCATATTACATTGTAATATGGGAGTTTTTAAAAATGAAATATGTAAGTAAGAATTGATTGATTTTTATGCTGTGAGTAGTGATCGAAAATTCTCCGATAATTATCGGAGAATATTCTCGAGAAGATTCTTTATTTGGAGAAGTTTCTCAAAACATACTTGAAATCATTAGAACCTATTGAATTCATCAGTCAAATGTATTACAATAAATTTATAAAAAACAAGCCTCGAAGGAGAATATTCTCATCGAGAATTTTCTAAAAAAGAATATTCTCTAGAACATCATTATTCTTATATTCTTTTGAAAATATTCTCTTCTTACATGTCTAGCTGTCAAAGAAATCCAGTTGGACAGAATTACTTTTTTTTAAATTTAATCACTTTACTTTTTTCAGCACAATCAATTAATTAATATATTAACCAATCAATTCTCACTTTTTCTTCTAAAACGCAACTTTCCATGGTTAGATTTAATCTTTACATGTCACCTCTGGATAGTCTGGAAGGTAAGAAGGTAAATTTTGAAAGTGGTCAATGAAAAAACGTTTTAGAACCTCTGGTGTAACAGGTCGCAATACCTAACCTAACCTAACCTAATACAATTGGCATAACTCACCTGGGCAGACCAAGATTCGTGTAGCTCGGATAGATACTGGATTCCGATCTGGTATACGCTGCCATCATGGACTTGCTCTTCAGAATGGGCCTGATGGCCGCGAGTTTCTGCATCGAAAAGCTCTTCGACGGCGTCTTTAACTCGTCCGAACCGTCTTGGACGACGGTGACCGACTTGGAGATGTTCACCTTGGTGAGCTCGCGCCCCAGCTCCTCGTCCTGTATGGCTTCGTTCATTTCGCTCGCCGCGGCGATCACTTGCTCGCTTCCGCTCATGACTGTGCTCTCGTCGAATGCCGATCGAATGCACCGAAAACCACCAGCAACCACGCAACCTAACCTTCGAGGAGGTCGATTTCGAACCCCTTCCTTCGACGCTCACCGGGTGTGGGGCGTGCGGTGCGTGCAGGGGGTGCAGGTGGGTTGAAGAGGGCGCAGGCACGTCGTGACCTTTCAAAAAACAACGCCTGTTTGCGCTGCTGGCGGCTGTTGCTGGGCGAAATTTATCGTCACGCACGCAACCGAACGCACCCGATTCATTGTTTCGATGACCGAACGCCCTCCAGCGTCCACCCCTCGAACGAGATAAATCAACGTTGAAGCCATTTTGAGCAGCGTGAAAACCTGCCTTGAATGATGATTTATGCCATATTCACCTGGGCAGGTCGTAGCAGGGGGTTGCTTTAATTGGATACGTTTGGAATGCATTGTGCTGCCATTATGCTAATACACGATAAACCCGTCTGAGGGAGCGAGTCATGTTAAGCGATATAAATATGAGCTTAGCTAAACATTCGAATAGCTGATTGCGATCTCCTACTATTAATTACGTTATTAATTGCTTTTTATAGACATCAGCAACATTAGCAGTCCTCCTTTCAACTAATTGTAGCTCCGAGTAGCTTCAGATTAGATCTGGATAAGTTAACCGTGTTTTTTTTCAGAAGCCTGTTTGTTACACCTCCCTTCTCCCAACTGTTATTTGAAAAGTGACAATCGTCTCCATAGAATTGCTGTAGTTCACTTAAGACTACACTGTTGAAAGGAGGAAGGCTAATAATACCATTATTTATTTCGATACGAAACGAGTTTTTCCGATCGTTGACATAGATTGCGTGATGTGATTTGTGTTCTTTTTTAGTTCTCAATTGCGCTAGTATTCAGCGCATTCAGTAGTTAATGCTTGATGCAATAATAAACATAAATAATTCGTTGATGGTAGTGTCAAGTAGCACCATCTGCACTTCAACATGTCGGCTTGTAATTACTTCTGCGAACTGATTTGATGAAATGGAGTTTTATAAAAAAGGTGCTACGTAAGTAAGTTAAGTAAGTTAACAATACTCACAGGGTATAGAAAAGTTAAAGCGTGTAACGCTAAGTGATTAGGGCGTACGTTTTTTTTTCTTTTTATTTCGTTCCCTTTTACAAAGATGGCGCAGCAGGTAAACGAATTTTCAACTTCACGTTTGTTTACTTGCTTTTGTTTTCCGTTTAGAGCGTCGTGTACCTGAATCACGCCTTCTCGTTTCCTATATTCGAAGCGAACCAATCGCCAGCGGGAATGCACGTCAATTCGACGGAAACGCCAACGCGTTATTGATTACTGCCCAACACCAGTATCGCCTTCATATCGTCAGCTAGGTTTTATTCCAATCAAGTTCTGAAGGACAAATCCTTCTCTTGCATTAGTTTTGCTATCGGAAGGAGTACTTGAAACGCATATATCCTTTGAACTTATAAGAATTTGGTGCTCCGCCAGCTTGTTTACACTTTTGCATTATGATGATATATGGCAAAGAGCGAGAATTTCACGCATCGCACACACATAACCTCACCTTCTGGCCCGCATCGAACACTTCAATGCGCCCACCGCGTATGCCGATGGCTGTGACAAATACACTTAACCTCAAAAAGTTTTGCGCACTCACATTCGGCATTCAGACACGGTGGCAACGCGAATCGCGTGCGATTTGCCAAACGCGCAGCGCAATTCGAATTTATGGCTGGCATATGGGTTTCTATCCCCTCCGCGGGGTCGTTCGTTGTCGCTGACAAATCGAGCGAAAAACAAAGCATCATCACGAACCTCGCGGATAACAAACAGCAGGACAAATCATGCCGCAGGCAACGATGAAAAACCAACAAACACGCCGGCCAGCGCCACGCCAAAAATCAAACCATTTGCAGCGCACATGTTAAGTGCAAATGCAAGTCGCATTAGAAATGTATGGCGATATGGTGATGTTGCCAGCAGCTGGAAAACGATATTGAAACTGCATTTGACTCACAGGGTAATACAATAATCAGTACTATCATTCTATATTTTTTAAATTCCAACATGATTGCGTTAATATAGGCAACCCAACATACAACCAGTCGGTTCGTTGTTTATACGTTGTTTTTTAGTGTCACAATCGACCACCAGGCCAATTGTAAAGTTGCTGTTGGTATTGGGCAAAGAACAAATGACGATCGTGTTTCATTTGTCTTACATTTTGTTGTGAGTAATCAGCTATTACTTTTAGCCAGTTTCGGATCACTTGTATCAGCTTATAACTTATTGACACTTCACGAAGTTGGTAACTTCGTGCAGCTAGAAGCAAGGTGGGTTGCAGGGCCTTACGTTGCCATAACTTGCGGTTTCCTTGGCCGATAGCTTGCTAATTTCCGGTTTGCAGGACGCGTGGGCGTATTAATTACGGCGGCGAGAGCCTCATTACGGCATGATAACGACGTGCAAAATATCGAACGCCGGCAGCAGCAAGGAAGTTTCGAACCGGTATTCTAACCTCCAAAGGTGAGAAATCAGCAAGCATGCGGAGGAGAATTGGGCAATCGAAAACCGAAACCGATCGGATCAATTCGTATAGTGGCTAGGACTTTAGGGTTAGGGTATTAAAAGCTTCGACGAAATTACGTCGCATGTTCTGGTTTCATCCATTGCTAATCCTGCGAGGTGGAACCGTTCGCGGCGAACGTGCGCAATCTCGAAGTGAGTGTCTTTCCTTGCTGATTGTGTTGACAAAGTGCGGTGGCTCAATTTATACGTTTTCATTATCAACGGGAGTGCGAAAGTGTTTGTGTGTTGTTATTCGCATGTGGTAAATCTGAAATGAATTTGGTGTTATTTTGCAACTTTTTACCTAACATACGGTTATAAAACAACTGTTATTGATAATTTTGATAATGTTAACAACAATTTTGACGCAGAAGATGAAAGATTGAAAAACACTGAAAGCAAACTATCCATAACGTCAAGGTTTTATCATCAGGTAAGTTTTTCTCCTCTTGTTTGTGCACAGGTGTATAGTAAGCAAATACTTAGCATAATGGACTCTTCCATTGCAAGTTGTAAGCCAACCATCTGGTGAGTGGTTTGAGTGTTCACTGTTATAACGCTTGTCTTCTTAAGAAAGTGTCTTCAATTTACGAAATTTGCCATGAAACTGACAACTTGTAATGATATTATACATATTTAGCATAATTTAACATTCAATCCTTCTTCAAGCTAAATGAAATGAAGGTTATGTCGATCCTGCTATTGCAGAAAGTCATAAAGGAAATCCTAAACGTCGGTGTGAAATTTTTGCACAACCAACTGTCGCATGTCAATTCAAGATGCGGTAATAAGGCAGACAGATCTAATAAGTTTTAAAATACTCTTGGATTGTTAGTTGCTTCATTTTCGTTTATTACAATATCGAATGCCAGACGAATTGGAAATTGAATTTGTTTAAACTCAAATAGGAAATCTGTTGGAAATAGAGATTAATAAATCTCAAAGGTAGGCATTTACTCGTTAATCTCTTAATCGTTAATGACGAAGTTAACAATCTACTTACAGGATTAACTAAATTAACTTCGAAAAATGTTAATGCTTATATTAACTTACTTTAAATTGTCGGCAACTTATAAGCAAAAGATCTAAATTTTAACGAAAATGTTAACGGTTAACTTGCGTTAAATTTTCGAGAATTTAACTTTTATCTATTAACCAAGTTAACTTTTTAAGTAACGAATTGTGCCCACCTATGATAAATCTTTTACATTTCGCATCTTTAGACGAGTAGATGGAAACATAACCAATTGTGATAAAATCGTTCTGCTCTATTCAATCATAAAAGAGAATCCGTCAGTTGCCAATTAACTTAAATCATTGTTTAATAATAAGGAGTTTGCTTCGACTTTTCTCATTGGAGTTTAAGGCGGAACAAATCACTAGTGATACATTAATTTTTATAATTTAGTTATCAGTTTAGTGAGTTGGAATTCAATGAATTTAGTTTGAATTCAAAAATAAAATTGTAAGAATTTGGAGATTTTGTGAATGGTTGCACAGTGCGGAGTTGTTTCGACAATTTCCGTCGGCCGTCGGCCGTGACAACCGAGGTGGAGGCGTGCGTGCTGGTAGTGCCGTTCCCGACGCGAGCGCCCTCTGCACGCAGCGCTCGGCCGGCCAACCCGGCGTACTCCCGAGACGTCCCGACGCGCAGCGCGCACCGAACGCGGCCGAGCGCACGCTCTCCGGCTACTATTCAGCCGAACGCCGTCGGGCCGTCCGCTCGTGTACGGGACGCGACGCCGGCACGAGACCTACCAGCCACGACAGCCGCACCAGCAGCAAGAAAGACGCGTGTGGAGAGGATGCATCCGATCCGACGGTTGCTGGCTGCTGGCGTGCGTAGTTAGTCATCGCGCGGTGCCGGTCGCGAGCGCGTGCGGGTCGCGATCGCGTGCTTGTGTTTGTCTGTGCCCACCAGCGAGGAAGAGGACTGCGTGCACCCGGGGATGGCCGTCGCGTGCGCGTGAGACGGACTTGCGATCGTGGTGCGCGGTGCCGAGTGCAAACGTTCGTGGAATACCCATTCGCCCGTGCAATCAGTAAGTGTGCAAACGCAGATATTTGTTCGAATTCGGCGTCGTGAGCAAGCGGTGGAGCTGCTGCCGGCGGTGCGCAGTGCGCAGGGGTGGTTTGCGCCGCTGCATGCGCACGCGCTCGCTATCCTCGTCGGGCGCACGGGCGCGCCGCCCGTCGCTAGGATAATGTTATTGATTTTACGGGGGTGCGCGTGTACGAGACTGTCTGGCTGCTCTGCTGCTGCTGCTCGGACCCTGCCCCGAAATGCTCGCACATTACTTCGAGTTTCTAGTGTTCGAAGCTAAAGAATCGAACATGGCGGCTTGCGTCTCGCGATCGTTGTTTACAAAAAACAATTGAGTGCTGACGAAAGGTGCGAGCGGATTGGCCAACTCGCCTGATGGCGAGCGCAAGCTGGAAGAGACTCGAAAAATGCAAAGTCATGCAATGTCATACGATAGTTCATCCGCGTTTGCTGATTGGTTTCGTTCCCGTAGTTATTTACCAAGTTATTTTCGTAGACGAAAACCTTAGAAAGGTCACTGCGCCTACCCTTTAAATAATAAATCAAGCAATCTCACCGAATCGCTGGGAAGGCCAGAAAATTGTCAACTCATCAACTCAATAATGCAAATTGTTTGCGTCTTGCGGCGCAAAGTCGCCGAACGCCGTTCGCACTTCGTTCGCACCTGGCAATTGTGCATTGCCTCCTCACCGCTTATTAATCTCGCGTGCGCGAAGGCGATGTAGTAATATTTAAGCCTCACTTTGCGTCGCGTCGTCATCGCGTTCGCCACTGTCGTATGCAAATTAATCAATTATTTATTAATGACTGTCGACTCTGAGGCGGTGCAAGGTACTCTCTTGGGGAGAAACTTCTCCTTCGCCTCGGTGGTTGTTGGATGGTGCAGTTAGCTGCAAGCAATTGCGATTGTGACCTAGACTTTCCAAGACAGCCTGAACAATTCCCACGAGATTTGCCGACGTCGAATCTCGTGATGTGTGTTTGCTTCATTACGGCTAATCACAGGGACGGACTTGGGGCATTTGTGGAGTTCTTCTAATTGTGGGAATTCTGGCTGTAAATCGATAAGCATCGGCTGTTCGGTGTACCTAGTCTCTGTCTCTTCAACCGCCTTGCGGCAGGCTAACGACATCATTTCGAGTCCATCATAAACGAGATAATAATGGGCGCACCGCAACGCTTTGCTATTGCGGTGCTTTCCTAGTTTGTGCGAGCTGTTGGCTGGTACTGCAGCGCTGGTTACGCGTTTCTCTTGATGCACTCGAGAGCAGCGGAGTGAGATGTCGAAGGCTCGATACCATTGTATTCTAATTCACGTTCGTCACGTTTGTAATGGCACGATTTGCTCGGCTTTCGGTTTCCTATCTGCCTACCATCTGGATTCACGCTTAGTGATCGAACTTGCATTTCTTTCGTAATTCGTGGTATATTAGAAGCTATGCCATAATATGTTGATGTTTAAAAAGGTTTAATGTTTTAAATAGTCTGCTATAAGGTTAAGGTGCAAAGTTTGGTCAACATTTTGTCGTATACACTACAGAAATTATTCACTCACAATATTTTCTTTTGTTTTTGAAAACTTAGTCATTTATTTGTCTCTCATCTTTAGGACGGTTCAATTCTTTTGAAACGCAACTCAATTTATCACACATTCCAATTTTAAAGCTAAAAGTTAAGAGTAAGTCAAAAAAACAATTGATGATAAATACAAAAAAGACCAGAGAACAAGTGTTATCTAATTTACTATTATTTTGCGCTCTCCTCCTGTGTAGTACTAACAATTTCGCAAGTCTATAATTGGCTGCTCGCGCAACAGTGCAAATGATGGTTAATTCGATGCTAAAAGTAAGTGGATTGTTCACCTACACCAAAAGATTACTGGTTAATTACGCAATTACCATGTAAAATACAACGATTTGGCAAAGATTCCATCAACGTGTTGGTAGGGAGTTTTACGCTGCTTAAACAGCAATTGTCTCTAGTTGGCTGGCTTCATGTGATAAGAGAATTTTAATTATAATCCATTTCAACAACAGCAAAAATAACTTCGCTTGATTGTC
>JAODFX010230502.1:0-22161 GCA_027580035.1 Dorylogaster longipes
GTTTGAGAAATAAACCAAATGATTGACGTGGTAACTAAGCGCAAGCTTGAATCTCGGAACTTTCCTGCATCAACAAATCAAAAAGTATAAGGAATTCTTTCGTGTATATTCTTGAAGCAAACAAGTCAGTGAAGAGGTCGTTCTTTTCGAAATAAAACAAATGATTAACGTAGTAACTAAGCGCAAGCTTGAATCTTGGTAAGAGTGCACAAAATGGACGCGTACTATTTGAATGAACATAACACTCGTAAGAAGACGTAAGAATTGTCTTTTAACATGGAATTAGAAGATTTGTTCGTAAAATTACGCCCGTTTTCAATTTACTCTTGAATATTCTTGAAGCAAACAAGTGAGTGAAGCGGTCGTTGTTTTGGAAACAAAACAAATGATTGACGTGGTAACTAAGCGCAAGCTTGAATCTATGTAACAGTGCACAAAATGGACGCGTACTATTTAAATTAGCATAATAATCGTAAGAAGACGTAAGAATTGTCTTTAAACATGGAATTACAAGATTTGTTCGTAAAATTACGCCCGTTTCAAATTTATTCTTGGATATTCTTGAAGCAAACAAGTGAGTGAAGCGGTCGTTGTTTTCCACAGAAAACAATTGATTGAAGGGGTAAGTAACACTGCACAAAATGGAGGCGTACTCTTTGAACGAGCTCGAATATCACCAAATAGCTAGTAACTTTGCTGACGTAAGACTTTTTCAATGGGACTCAAGTTGAAACGGAAAATCAAACTGAAGATGATCCTGGAACTTACCGATAATGGCGAGTAACGGTACCGTGCGCCGCCTCCGACTCGATTGTCTTGCCATCAGGGCACATCAACACGGACGTCATCATGCCGAGCGAGCCATAGCCTTGCGCAACAATATCCGATTGCACATCGCCATCGTAGTTTTTGCACGACCACACAAAGCCGCCGTTCGACTTGAGCGACTGTGCGACCATATCGTCGATAAGCCGATGCTCGTACCAGATCTTCTTCGCCTCATATTTCGCGCGATAGTCCTTCTCGTAGATCTCGGCAAAGATGTCCTTGAAGCGGCCGTCATACTTCTTAAGAATCGTGTTCTTCGTGGAGAGGTAGAGCGGCCAGCCTTTGTTCAGCGCCACTTGGAAGGAGGAGTGCGCGAAGGCGGCGATCGAATCGTCCGTGTTGTACATGCCCATCGCGACACCGCCCCCCTCGTACGTGTAGAGGTCGAACTTGCGCACTTCGCCATCGGTGGCGGTGAAGATGATCTCCACCTTGCCAGGCTTGTCGACGACGAAGTCTTTCGCTTTGTACTGGTCGCCGTGCGCGTGGCGCCCGATGATGATCGAATTCGTCCAGCCGGGCACGAGCTTCGGAATGTTCTTGCAGAGGATGGGCTCGCGGAAGACGGTGCCGCCGAGGATGTTGCGGATGGTGCCGTTCGGCGACAGCCACATCTTCTTCAGTTTGAACTCCTCGACGCGTGCCTCGTCCGGTGTGATCGTCGCGCACTTAATGCCGACGTTGTGTTTCAGGATGGCATTCGCAGCGTCGATTGTCACTTGATCGTCAGTCTGATCTCTGCGAAGGAAGTGAACATAAATTGGGAGAACGCAGCAGTATTTTTTCGATTTAGACTTACCTATAGGGCAGTCCTAGATCGTAGTAAAGGCATTCGACTTTAACGTAGGGGAAAATCAGCCGCTCTTTAATCTTCTGCCAGATAATGCGTGTCATCTCATCGCCATCCATCTCAACGACTGGATTTTTCGCCACCACTCTCGACGCATCTGAAACACCAGCAAACATTTCATTAATGCAATTAGTTAAAGTTGTTGCACCTTTTATGAAGTTGATTTGGCAGTATTTGACTAATGAGCCTTAGTTGGATCATAGATAAATGAGTACGTAAACATACGTTTCGATTTTTTACATTATACATGGCGTACTTTGAGTCAATGATAGCGTAAGTCGATTAGTGATTAGAAATGTACTATTTTCTAAGAGCTACATGCACTTTAACTCCAAACACATCAAAACAACAACATCATCTCAGCATTGCGAAGGATTTCGATGCATTTCGACACATTCATCAGATCACACGCCCGAACACGATTAATGCCCAAGATTTCATTTTCCGACATTCCGCTCTGAACCTGTTTTGGACAAAGCAGACATTTACCTGCCAGCCCGAAACTTAAATGAAGGGCTATTCTTTCGGGCCGTACAAAAGATCATTATTAGCAAGATGATGACTAAAAATAACCAAAAAATAGTTTATTAAGTTAATGGGCAGAAAGATTTCAAACATTTATAGTAAGCCAACATTTTAGTTATTCCCGCGAATAACGAGCATTCAAATTAATTTAAATTTACCTCTTGCCAATACACACATTGTTTGACATAAAAATCCCTAAATATCCATGCAACTCTGAACGCATCTCAATTGTTTACAGTTTTGTTTACAACCTTTATGACTGGTTTAATATGTCCAGCCAGAGCAGTTAAATGTGAAACAATAGGCAAGTAAATAAGTTTCGAAAGAGTTGAGTTAAAATTTCGCTTGTCTTTCTAGGCTGAAAATACATGGAGCAAAGGTCAACCGCCGTTGCGCCCTTTTAACGACTTGTTGCACCACGATATTGGGCATGCTGCGGGCCAGACGCATTTATCGATTACGGAACAGAGATGTGCGTTGAAGGAAAAGCAACGGTGCGAAACAAAACAAACTTGCGAGAGCGACACGAGCGACACGTCGGCGAACACAGGCGACGCGCATCCAGCTGTACACCCAGCGGAGCGAATCCACACCTAGAAAGATGTGCACGCAACGCACCGGCATCGAAGTGCGGCTCACGTCCGTCTGTCCCGAAGACGAAACGTGCTTCCGGCGTGGTGGCGTCCACACAAAGAAGAATCGCAAAGGTGGAGTGGAGTACTCACGTCGTTGGTGTGCGACGGCCGTGCGGTGCACATGGCCCCATCCTGCCCGGCATAGCGTCGTCAGCGTGCCGGCCATCCTGAGTGTGTTTGCTCGCTGTGGCGGCGGTGTTGATCGCGCTGTTCGCCCGTCGCACTCGCAAATGGACGCGGCGGCGCACGCGTGCTCCGCTTTATGGCCTTCGCGAGCGATGCTGCTCTTATCTATCGGCGCTCGGCATGCGTGCAGCCGCACTGAATGGGGCCGCCGCTACCGTGCATCTGTTGCGCAGGAATAGAACCGTGCGCGTGTGGCTGCTGCTGCTGCTTGCAAGTCGCAGTCGCCGCTGGCTAGCGTTTCCTAGCGTTTCATGCCTAAAACAGAAATCGTCGAATGAATCCCACGCGCAAGTGGAAAATTGCCAAACCAAGGCCGCACTATTAATTCATATCTACGCGTGACAGTTTAATCGACGTCAATCGACGGGTAATTATATCCTAGGACGAGATGCGGTTTGATTGATGAATGCGCTGCGCTGTTTGCTTCAGTTTGCTTACTTACTGTGAAACTGCGATCGCGATTGGCGAAAGATGTGAGGTTGGGAGATTGGCAACCCGACGCGTGCCGTTGTTGATGCGAATGTCGTTTCTTTTTTCGCCGGTCGCTGGTGGTGGTAGCACTGCTGACCGTTGCTGAGGAACACGTTCTTGCACGCAGCCACGCGCAGCAAAACAAAAGAAGTGCGCATCGGACGCGTGCTCGTTGCGAGCCTTCGCGCTGCGAACTGCCACCGTTCGTGGAAGAGAAAGGGCATAAACAAAATGCGCGATACACAAACGTCGGCGGGCATACAGAACGTCCCTGAGTTCAGAATAAACCGCATCCGATAACTTCGCCATTCCAGCCGGACGGCGTTGCATGAGGGTAAGTTACAAAGCCCTGCAGATACAACAAAATGGCGGATCACCATGGTAACCGTGCAGCAAACTTTGCAAGCTCGCCGATGTTTGCAGGCATTGCGTGAGCGAACGAATGGTATAGTATAGCGCCGATGCTGGTTTGTCAGCCTCCGATGCTCTCTCGAGGTCTCGACTTCTCGCTCACGCGTTCGCAAGCTCAGTCTCGCCGCACGTTGCGCGCTGCGTGTATCATCTGCGACCATTCGCTTCCGCCCGCATTCTGCGCCTGGTGTGGAGGCGGCGGCCAGTTATCGCTCGCAACCGCCGATTAACGCCAGTGACCCCTGCCTGCCCTGCCGGCGATCCATAGCAGAGCCACCCTTCGCCGACGTTCGACGCCGCACGCACATGGGTTCAAACAAACACGCAGTTATCGCTTCCTGAACGGAGGAAGTGCGGCTTGGCGCAGCGGATGAATGTAAGTGAGAAATTCGAAATGCGCACTTTCCAAATGTACTGCCCAAATTTTCGCCGCATATCATTTACGCGTGATTCACGGTACGTTATTGTCAAGCGAAAGTCGGTATAAATAGCCGAGAAGTTGACCAGTAGTGGCTAGGTTCCGATTCGAATTAGAATCGCTACTGTTACACTTGTTGGGATGCTCCCGATCGGCGCCGGCGTCTTTTGTCTATTTAGGACGCGTGCGTCCTGCCACGTATCCGTGAAACCATCCCACACGCAATTCATTAACAAAACTAAGTTTGCGAACGTTGGTAAGAAAGTTGTTTGTTTGCTGCACAAATATTGACGAACTTCCCTTGTGCTTGCTAAAATCGAGAACGAAAAATGTTTCCGGAGGTTAGTCCGCTCTTATCTGCGTTCAGCATTTCATAAACAAGCCTGATTTATATGGCAGGATGATGTCAAGACCTTAGCTTCGTGAATGCTCGCATTCCAATTAAACTCATGATCCATGAAACTTGAGTGCACTACTTGCAAACTGTGAACTTATTTAAAAATCGAGAAACAATAACTGGCGATAAAAACTATACGCACGAATGGCTTACAGTAATTCCACTGCTTTTGATTTGCTATTGGGCGAAAAAATATTCTGCACCATATTGGTGGGTAATAATCATACACTAAATAATTCACTGTTATTTCGAATATCAGTTACGTAAGCTTAGCAGATAACGAGCATTATTTGTGTTGGCTTGAAACGGAGTGCGACGAAAATGTAAAATTGTGGCTCTATTTGCGCTTATGTTAAAATATTGCCTGCCAACCAGTCGACCCAGACAAACCTTGTTTTATCTAGCACTCATTTCACGAACGTTTTCGGAGCCGATTTACAATGATGGTTATTTAATTCAGGTGCCGATTCACATTTCGCGTTGTTTCATCGTTTCCCAATTTATTGTTTGATTGCAGGATGACAACGTTATTGTGGAGCAGTTAACAAATCGAATAAGACGCGATTTGTAACAGAATGGCACGCGGCGTTCTCCGGCTCTACGTGCGATCGCATAACTTGCCCCTGCTGCGGATTTCAGAAAACACCTGCAAAAAATGGCTTTCCACTTGCCGAAGCAGTCTTCAGAAACAGGCGCAAAATGTCGACAAGAAAGTTATCAAAGGGACTCCATACAAGAATTTGGCTATTGGTGTTCCGAAGGAAGTGTGGAAAAATGAACGGAGGTAAATTTACGTTTCAAATCAATTCAACAGGTTGGAAACGTTATGTGAATATTACCCAGGTTAAATTGAAAACTCGAAATGGCTCGGAGTAGATGTGTAACGTAGGCAACTTTCTATGCACAGCGAGTTTAACTTTGTTATCGTTCGATTTTGTTTTGCGCAGGGTCGCATTGACGCCTGTTGTAGCTGCAACGTTAATTAAAAAAGGTTTCAACGTAAATGTTGAAAGTGGTGCAGGCGCAGAAGCGAAATTTCGTGATGAAGAGTATGCGAAAGTTGGTGCCAAACTTGTCGATCGAAATGCTGCATTTAACTCAGGTAATTAATGTTATGAAAGTTTTGAAATGTAAAAATCTTCATCTGAACATTTCAGATATAATTTTAAAAGTGCGGCAGCCATTGGAAACTGAAATCGATCAGTTCAAGCCGAACAGCACCTTGATCTCATTCCTCTACCCAACACAGAATAAGTCATTAGTGGATCAATTAGCTAGTAAGCAAATTAATGCCTTCGGTAAGTGTGTGATACACAACATTCCACGTTGGTGGTGGTGGTGCTGATCAGGCAATCGTGTCAATTGTTGTTCAGCAATGGATTGCATTCCGCGCATCACCCGCGCCCAGGTTTTTGATGCGCTCAGCTCAATGGCGAATGTCTCCGGCTATCGCGCTGTGGTGGAGGCGGCCAACCACTTCCCCCGTTTCTTCTCGGGGCAGATCACCGCCGCTGGCAAGGTGCCACCGGCGAAGATCCTCGTAATCGGCGGCGGCGTCGCCGGGCTTGCGGCGATCGGGCAGGCGAAGTCGATGGGCGCTGTTGTGCGTGCGTTCGACACACGTAGCGTCGTCAAAGAGCAGGTGGAGTCGATGGGTGCCGAGTTCCTCACCATCGACCTGCAGGAGGAGGGCGGCGCGGCGGGTGGCTACAGCAAGGAGATGAGCAAGGAGTTCATCGCCGCAGAGCATGCGCTCTTCGCACGCCAGTGCGCCGACGTTGACATCGTCATCACAACAGCGTTGATCCCCGGCAAGCGAGCGCCGCTGCTGCTGCTGCGCGAGCACATCCTTGCGATGAAGCCCGGCAGCGTCGTCGTAGATCTCGCCGCGGAGGCCGGTGGCAACATCGAGACCATCCGGCCCGGCGAGGTGTACACGCTCAACGACGTCACGCACATCGGCCTCACCGACTTGTCCAGCCGCCTGCCGACGCAAAGCTCCACGCTCTACGCGAACAACATCTCCAAGTTTCTCCTCTCGATGGGCGAGGCGAATCATTTCGACATTAATCTCGACGATGAGGTCGTCCGAGGGAGCATTATCTTGGACAAGGGCAAGTTAATGTGGCCACCGCCGAAGCCCGTCGGACCTCCACCGACCCCAGCGGTTGCAAAACCTGCGGTCGCTGCTACTACAGTGCCTGTTAAAGAAATTTCACCGTTTACACAGACCTTAAACACCTCTTTGTCAACATCTGCTGGTATGTTTGTCGCCACTTGGACATTGTTCGTAATTTTTGCATCTCTTATTATTCATTCATTAGGCATTGGTAGCATTTTGGCTTTGGGTGCCGCATCGCCCAACCCAGCCTTCACTTCCATGCTCACAACACTCGGCCTGTCTGGTATTGTGGGCTATCACACAGTCTGGGGGGTAACGCCGGCTTTACATTCGCCATTGATGTCTGTAACTAACGCCATCTCGGGAATAACGGCCGTAGGTGGTCTACTTCTGATGAATGGTGGATATTCTCCTACAAATTCCATTGAGGTAGATGGGTTAGTTTTATTCCTAACTTCCATATTGATTTCTGCCTCTTTCAGGCCCTAGCTGCATCGGCTGCCTTCATTTCATTTATTAACGTCTTCGGCGGATTCGTAGTAACAAAAAGAATGTTAGATATGTTTAAACGGTAAGTGAAATTGTCATGCGAGCCGTTCTGAAAGTAAGAGCATGCTTCTTCAGAGCTGGCGATCCTCCTGAATACAATTCCTTGTACGCCATCCCAGCTGCTCTCTTCCTGGGCGGCTACGGTTACGCAGCAATGGCGAATCTAGCTGGAATCCACCAAGCTGCTTATCTAGCATCGTCCCTCTGCTGTGTGGGAGCGCTTGCTGGCTTAAGCTCGCAAACGACATCGAGACTAGGAAATAATTTAGGAATGGTGTGAGTATGCATGCGGGTTTGTCGCTAGCCTGCAATGTGCGTTGGTTGTTAGATTGGCGTTGCTGGTGGCATTGCGGCAACTCTCGGACAAATGGCGCCCACACCGGAAGTCTTAGCGCAAATGGCCGCCTGCGTTGTGGCTGGCGGTGGGCTAGGCACATGGATCGCTCGACGCATCCAAATCACCGATCTACCTCAGCTGGTCGCCGGCTTCCATAGTCTCGTTGGCCTCGCGGCCGTCCTCACCTGCATGGCGACGTACCTCCACGACTTTCCGTCCTTCGCAACTAACGACGCTGCCAACGTGATCAAGACTGCGCTCTTCCTCGGGACGTATATCGGCGGCGTTACGTTCAGCGGCTCGCTGATTGCCTACGGCAAGCTGCAGGGCACGCTGAAATCGAACGCGTTGCTCCTGCCCGGAAGACATGCACTCAACGCGGCGCTCCTGCTAGGTAATGTCGGTGCCGGTGCGTACCTCTTCTACGATCCGTCAATGGTTGGTGGGCTGAGTGCACTCGCCGCTACCGCTGCACTCTCCTCGACGATGGGTGTCACGCTAACAGCGGCCATCGGCGGTGCCGACATGCCCGTCGTCATCACAGTCCTTAATAGCTATTCTGGGTGGGCGCTGTGCGCCGAGGGCTTCATGCTGAACAACAATCTGATGACGATTGTTGGTGCGCTCATCGGCAGCTCGGGCGCCATTTTATCCTACATCATGTGTCGAGCAATGAATCGCTCGCTGCCGAATGTGATCATGGGCGGCTTCGGTACGTCCACCACGGGCGATGGCAAGCCGATGGAGATCACCGGCACGCACACGGAGGTGACGCTTGAGGGCGCCGTCGAGATGATTAACAACGCCAAAAACATTATCATCGTACCTGGTTATGGACTCTGCGTCGCTAAAGCGCAGTATCCGATTGCTGAGATGGTCAACTCGCTGAAGAAGCAGGGCAAGAACGTGCGGTTTGCGATTCACCCCGTCGCAGGTAACGAACTGTCACTGTCATTCGGAAGGTTGACGTTCTCACGCTCGTTTGTTCGCAGGCCGCATGCCGGGACAGCTCAACGTTCTGCTAGCGGAAGCTGGCGTGCCGTACGATGACGTGCTGGAAATGGATGAGATCAACGACGACTTCTCCGAGACCGACCTCACGCTGGTCATCGGTGCCAACGATACGGTCAATTCGGCCGCATTGGACGATCCCAACTCGCCCATTGCCGGCATGCCCGTGCTGAACGTGTGGAAATCCGAGCAGGTCATCGTCATGAAGCGATCGCTGGGCGTGGGTTACGCCGCCGTCGATAATCCCGTTTTTTACAAGCCCAATACGGCCATGTTGCTCGGTGATGCGAAAAAAACGTGTGAACAGTTGTTGGGCAAAGTGTTGGCTGCCTGAACAGCCAAAGGTCTGCGTGCCACGGAACCCCGGAATTCATCTTAGTTAATACATTTAATGAAGATACGTGATATAAGAGTAAAGTAAGAATGATTTTTATATATAGTTTAAAGAGGATGAAGCACTAAAAATCCAGGTACACCCCACTAACGTTTCCAATTCGATGACTGAATTATAGGAATGTTGGTACCCCGTATCCGGTTTTAGGGCACAAACATACATAGGTGTATGTTACTCAATATAATAAATAAAGTATAATTAGTGTAAATGTAAGGTCTAGGTTGTAGGATCTCGGCTGGGATGCTTCTTAGACCAGGACTGCGGATACGAATTATGAGCAAGTAAGTTTGTCTAAAGTTATTGAAAACGCTCATTTACCTCTTTGGCGATTGCCCGAAACTTCTCTAGATTTCCTGGGCCTGACTTGCTGATAAGTTTGTAAAACATACTGCTTTTGTTTTCAATCAGTCTGTAAGGATGATCATATTCCATAACCATGCCTGAATCCAGAACCAGCACCTGTTTAACGATTGGAAATGGGATTATCTTAGGTCTTAAAATTTACATCCATACCTTATCAGAATCCATAACTGTGTTTAATCTATGGGCAATTGTAAACACTGTGCAGTGCGAGAACTTTTCGCGAATTGTTTTCTGTATAAAGAGATCCGTTTGCAAATCAACGTTTGCCGTAGCTTCATCCATGACTAATATCTTATTATTGCGCACGATGGCACGAGCGAGACAGACGAGTTGGCGAGAACCTACAGATAAATTCACTCCACCTTCCGCCATTACCTCGTCCAAGCAATCTGAGCACAATTACTTAATTGAATTATCATCTCCACACTCTGTTCTTGTACTTAGCTTACCTATGTTTTCTGCCAGGCGTAAATCAACATCGACGAGGGCTGAATAGAGCACAATGTCAGGGTATTCATCGAAGGGATCGAGATTGTAGCGCAGGGTACCCGAAAAGATGACTGGTTCCTAAAATCCAACAATAACTGGCAAGTGAGCACGTTTGCAGCACAGCCTTACCTGCGGGATGATGGAAATCCGCTTTCGGAGCTCATGCAAAACAACGCTACCAGTTTCAATGCCATCGACATAGATACTACCTTCGACATATGCCATCCGGAGAAGCGCCGAGACGATGGAGGACTTACCCGCTCCTGTACGTCCTACAATGCCCACCTGCAAAGCAGACAAGAGTTATCTTGAAATGTGCATCGCACCTCAACTTCCAGCCAGCGCATACTTTCTCCATGGGATTTATCATGACCGTGATGTGTTTCAACACGAAGGGATCATGTATGGAGTATTTCATGCTAATGTCCTTGAAATGAATGTCACCCTGGCGAGGCCAAGAGGGATCCGGCTCCTTTCTCGGCTCACTACCCAACGGCAGCTCCGGTTCGATAAGGGTAAATTCGAGCACGCGTTTGACGGCCAACAGCATCCCCTCGAACTCAGCGCTCTGGCGCATACCCCATTGAAAGATGCCATTCAGACCGATCGCCTGAGTAAGAATCAGGCCAACGTTTGCGGCGTCCTGCCATTGCACAAAGAGGAAGTAGTAAATGATGCAGGCGAGATAGATGCACGTAAAAATGTCCACCAGATAGCCGAACGCGCCCGACGCGCCTATGAATTGGTACGAAACAAACGTTTGTAGGTCTTGGAAATGGTCAAATTCCTCGACGAGCTGCATTTCGGTACCGTGAGCGCGGATCGTTGACAGTCCTCGTATTGTTGCGCTTGTATGCGTGAGAACAGGAGCACGAGCTGTGCGCATAGTAAATTGATGAGTGTGTTCTGCATGTGACAATCAACTTGGCTTACCAATTCCTTCAAGTCGTTTCAAGCTGCCACTGACACGAAAGTAGTATCTGCGAGTGTAATAGAAGATCACGATCCATAAGGTCGTAAACATTAGTAACCAGGGATCAATGAATATTAGGAGTGCCACAACGCCGGCAAAGTTTAAAAGGATCTTAAACATAAACCGTTCGCTGATGAGAAAGTCACACTCGTATTCGTGTTTAGTCACCTGATAGGTGTCTACCATTGAATGCGGCAGACTCTCATCGAGGGCAACGAGATCTTTGGAAAAGCGACTGATAATCCCATCAATGTCGTTCACTGTGAAGAATCTCATGTTGGCGCCCGTGACGCTGTTGAACATCTGGTTGTGTAAGCTAAAACCAGTTAGCTTCAGCAAGTTTAGCTACATTTCACTGGGATTTCATACTTGATCGACGCTCGTGTGCAAAACCCATAGAAGTAAAATGTTCGAACGAGCGCGAGAATCATGGCAGCGAGTACAGAATAACCCGATAACATTTGGCAAGTCTCACGCGGATAGTTTACAAACGCTGGCCATACCGCGAAAGTTGCACGGCCATAGTATCGCTTGTCTTCGCTTTTCGCCCATATCGATATGGAGAAATCGAAAATGGAGGCAGCCACTTGCGCAAGAATAAAGAGTGACAGCATAATGAAGATTAGACAACCGCTGCCGCCGGCGCGATAGTAGTCCCGAAGAATTCTGCAGTTCATAATGCCGGATAGACGATGTCCTATATCAGGCCTCATAGACTAGAGCGAAAGACAGAGAGAAAGAGAGAGTAGTGTAGGAGCGAATCGGAATTGCGTATATTACAATTAGTTACCGGTCGTGCTTTACTCAGTGGGTGTCTTTCGTTTGTTACCGGAATGGGAAATACATCCGGATCAACGTCATCAACGTCATCATCATCCACGCTTGCCAGGGTCCTCATATCGGTTCGGGTGAAGACGTGGTCGTAAGTACCCGAGATCTTTATGCGTCCCTCGTCCAGCACGATAATCTGCGTCGCTTCCTTGGTGTACTGCACCTGATGCGTCGCCAGCACCACGATTTTCGACTTGAGATAACTGCAGATGCACTCGAGGAAGAGATGTTTGCCGACATTGGCGTCAACGGTGGAGAGCGGGTCGTCGAGCAGGTAGATGTCGGCGTCGCGGTACACGCACCGAGCGAGGTTGATGCGTGCACGCTGGCCCCCACTCAGGGAGATGCCCTTTTCTCCAACGGGTGTGCGATCGCCATAGGGCAGCAGAGAGAAGTCGTGAATCAGTGCGCATGCATAAACCACTTGTAGGTACTTATCGCGATCGTATTCCTGCCCAAAGAGGATGTTGTCGCGCACCGTACCGCCGAAGATGAATGGGTCCTGCGCTGCGTACGAGGGCACACCCTCCACGGACACCTTGCCTTCGAACGGTGACAACTCTTGGAGGATCATGTTCAACACGCACGACTTTCCACTGCCCACTGGTCCAATGATAACGGTGAGGGTCGCGGGTTTGCACAACATCATGAAGTTGTCCAAAGTGAGCATCTTGCCGTATCGAATGCTCGCGTTTTGTATGTCTATGACATTGGTGCGGGCTGGTATGAAACGCTTTCGATAGTAGTAAGCGTAGTTCGGATTCTTTGAGAGGCGTTTCATCCATTTGGGATCCAACGGCTCCGGGTTCGCGATGTGTGTTTCCGGCAGCAGGAGGAAATCCGTGATGCGTTTTACAGCCACGTACATCTCAGCAACCTAGCGCAACATTCAACATAGAACAGGGAACAGAAAACAAAGAGAACCAATTATTACATGTCCCATTCCTTGAGGATAGTAGACAGTCATTGTCATGCGCAGTATTTGGAAGTATGACACAATATAGAAGACTGTCTCTATCGTGATCTTTTCGTGGGTATGCAAGTAGCAGTAGCATGAGAGGAAATGCCCGGTGCGCGTTGTAAATAAGATCAGGGACATCATAATACCTTTGATGACGGAGGATTTCATCAAGGAGTGCATTTCATTCCTGAAATATTTCACACGCGGCAATGTTGAATAGAAGAAAGGGGTTAGAAAAGCACTTGTTGAATAGCGTACTTGCGAGTTTTGCGTAGGGCCTCACTGAAGGGATTCTCCCAGGCATACATTTTGATCACGCGAATCCCAGATATGATCTCGTGCATCACCTGAACACGGGTATCCCTTCGCTCGGCTGTTTCGATGCGCAGATATATCGTGAGCAATGCAAAAATGACTATGAACCGTAATCATAAGTAGGGAATGCACTTCTTCAAGGCTTGCACTTACCCTGTAAAGGTATGCATATCAGAACAGGAATCATTCCAAAAGCAGCACACCAACCAATCTCCAAGTAGTTGAAATAGATGGCAAACATGATGGTCGTTGGTCCCAACCAGAGGTAGTGAACGTAGTGCAACTGCTCGAATTTGTTGACGTCGTTGGAAAGAATGTTGATGATATTCCCAGCCATTTTTCCAGTCAATTGGCAGCTATTCAAGCGTAGTACCTGTGCAAAGCAAGCCGAAGACAACGAGTTGACAAGAGAAGCAGGCAGTTTGATTGTTACTACGTACCTTTCGGTAGATTAATGAACTCATAGCTATTCGTATTTTCATGCCGCAGTAGTTGAGGTTTCTAAAGACAGGATGATAAATTAGAATAGCTACCAACGCGCAGAAAAAGATGCCGAAACCATAGAACGCTGCTTCTGCTACTTGTATTTTTTCTTGGCCTTGAGCGGTTAAGTGGATCACACGACCCATGTACGTGTAACCATTCGGGTTCCTGCAAACAAAGTTAATACAACTTCCGTGCAAGTCGCATTTCGGGAAGAGCATACGCCCACATACGTGATGTTATTGTCCGTATTACTAACTGATAAATATCTGAGCAACAATCCAACGAAAATCGGCTGATATATGCGACAACCCAGCTCCATGATAGCTAAGGCAAGTCCGTAACCAAAGATCTCCCAACCGAAACAGTGCATAATTACTCTAGTCAAACTCGGTCGCTTGTGGTTCACCACCCTCTTCGACCACTGTCGCGAGAGTCGTTTACCAAGTTTCGCCGACTCGTACTCGGGTAGTGGGTCTCCGAGGTCCATTTCATTGAGTTCCCTTTTAATACCAACTCGGATCATTGGAATGGTATACCTGGTGGATGAATACAACACGGTGGTGAATAAATTCGAGAAGAACTGAAGCACACAGTGCATGCTACCAATATGTCAACTTGCTGATCCATGATGATTTCGGTGTTTGAGGCCGTTGCAAATTGAGATTCGACGCGGTGGACGCTCTTCGCATCATTTTGTTGCCGTTTTATTACTAACGTCCACAGTTCCTTAAAAATTATCCGCTCCCCGAAAACAATTGTATGTAATATTCAGATGATCTACATGACGTTTGACAAATGTTGCAATTGATAGCACACTATGGTAAAGCCATTTTTGAAAGAACGTAACTGTCACTGGGGAATAATTATGTTCAAGAAACACTTTTTGCTTACTTATCTGGAACATGACAGTTTGGTAGCCGTTATAATTTATATGAATGCTAGCAGTCAATCTTTGAAGATTTGAACACAAGTATTACCCAGTGTGATTACTTATTTAGTAATTACACTACTACGCAAAAATCACAAATTGATGGTGTGTTCAGGTTTTGATGTTTGAGATTGAAGTGTAGAAACAAGATTTAGAATGAAACAACATCATTTACTGCGGATATTGTTATCACTCCAAAGTGACTCAAGAGAATCTTAGCATTCACAATGGTTTCAAAGCAGGCATTTCGATACACATCGAGTTTGATGATATTAAACGAGGAGTTGCAAGACAAGAAATCAATTTTGTATTCGGAAGTAATCGTAGAACTGTGTATGTGTACACAATATAATATAACTAATGTATAATCTTCGTCGCTACTTGAAATCAGGCCTTGAAGGTTCAGGGCGCGCAGACTTTTGTTTCCTATCCCATGACTATAAAAATCAAAAGGTTACATCTGTTTCCGATACATGTAATAATTGTGAAACAATTCCTCTTTACCTCTTTAGCAATCGCCCGAAACTTTTCCACATTCACTGGGCCTGTTTTGCTTATCAGTTTGTGGAACATGCTTTTCTTATTTTGAATGAGATCGTAGGGATGTTCATATTCCATAATCTTGCCTGAATCCATAACGATCACCTGTTGCAAAAAAATATACATTCTGTTAATGATCTCAATGTGATTGGGCGCAAAAATACGATGCATTACTTTGTCGGAATCCATGATTGTATTTAATCGATGGGCAATTGTAAACACTGTGCAGTGCGAGAACTTGTCGCGAATGGTTTTCTGAATGAAGAGATCCGTTTGCAGATCAACATTTGCCGTGGCTTCATCCATGATTAATATTTTATTATTGCGTACGATCGCTCGTGCGAGACATACGAGCTGGCGTGACCCCATTGACAGATTCACTCCACCTTCCGACATTACCTCGTCCAAGCAATCTGTGCACAATTACTTAATTCAATTATCTTCTCCGCACTCTGTTCTTGCACTCAGATTACCTATGTTTTCTGCCAGGCGTAGATCAACATCGACGAGGGCTGAATAGAGCACAATGTCAGGGTATTCATCGAAGGGATCGAGATTGTAGCGCAGGGTACCCGAAAAGATGACTGGTTCCTAAAATCCAACAATAACTGGCAAGTGAGCACGTTTGCAGCACAGCCTTACCTGCGGGATGATGGAAATCCGCTTTCGGAGCTCATGCAAAACAACGCTACCAGTTTCAATGCCATCGACATAGATACTACCTTCGACATATGCCATCCGGAGAAGCGCCGAGACGATGGAGGACTTACCCGCTCCTGTACGTCCTACAATGCCCACCTGCAAAGCAGACAAGAGTTATCTTGAAATGTGCATCGCACCTCAACTTCCAGCCAGCGCATACTTTCTCCATGGGATTTATCATGACCGTGATGTGTTTCAACACGAAGGGATCATGTATGGAGTATTTCATGCTAATGTCCTTGAAATGAATGTCACCCTGGCGAGGCCAAGAGGGATCCGGCTCCTTTCTCGGCTCACTACCCAACGGCAGCTCCGGTTCGATAAGGGTAAATTCGAGCACGCGTTTGACGGCCAACAGCATCCCCTCGAACTCAGCGCTCTGGCGCATACCCCATTGAAAGATGCCATTCAGACCGATCGCCTGAGTAAGAATCAGGCCAACGTTTGCGGCGTCCTGCCATTGCACAAAGAGGAAGTAGTAAATGATGCAGGCGAGATAGATGCACGTAAAAATGTCCACCAGATAGCCGAACGCGCCCGACGCGCCTATGAATTGGTACGAAACAAACGTTTGTAGGTCTTGGAAATGGTCAAATTCCTCGACGAGCTGCATTTCGGTACCGTGAGCGCGGATCGTTGACAGTCCTCGTATTGTTGCGCTTGTATGCGTGAGAACAGGAGCACGAGCTGTGCGCATAGTAAATTGATGAGTGTGTTCTGCATGTGACAATCAACTTGGCTTACCAATTCCTTCAAGTCGTTTCAAGCTGCCACTGACACGAAAGTAGTATCTGCGAGTGTAATAGAAGATCACGATCCATAAGGTCGTAAACATTAGTAACCAGGGATCAATGAATATTAGGAGTGCCACAACGCCGGCAAAGTTTAAAAGGATCTTAAACATAAACCGTTCGCTGATGAGAAAGTCACACTCGTATTCGTGTTTAGTCACCTGATAGGTGTCTACCATTGAATGCGGCAGACTCTCATCGAGGGCAACGAGATCTTTGGAAAAGCGACTGATAATCCCATCAATGTCGTTCACTGTGAAGAATCTCATGTTGGCGCCCGTGACGCTGTTGAACATCTGGTTGTGTAAGCTAAAACCAGTTAGCTTCAGCAAGTTTAGCTACATTTCACTGGGATTTCATACTTGATCGACGCTCGTGTGCAAAACCCATAGAAGTAAAATGTTCGAACGAGCGCGAGAATCATGGCAGCGAGTACAGAATAACCCGATAACATTTGGCAAGTCTCACGCGGATAGTTTACAAACGCTGGCCATACCGCGAAAGTTGCACGGCCATAGTATCGCTTGTCTTCGCTTTTCGCCCATATCGATATGGAGAAATCGAAAATGGAGGCAGCCACTTGCGCAAGAATAAAGAGTGACAGCATAATGAAGATTAGACAACCGCTGCCGCCGGCGCGATAGTAGTCCCGAAGAATTCTGCAGTTCATAATGCCGGATAGACGATGTCCTATATCAGGCCTCATAGACTAGAGCGAAAGACAGAGAGAAAGAGAGAGTAGTGTAGGAGCGAATCGGAATTGCGTATATTACAATTAGTTACCGGTCGTGCTTTACTCAGTGGGTGTCTTTCGTTTGTTACCGGAATGGGAAATACATCCGGATCAACGTCATCAACGTCATCATCATCCACGCTTGCCAGGGTCCTCATATCGGTTCGGGTGAAGACGTGGTCGTAAGTACCCGAGATCTTTATGCGTCCCTCGTCCAGCACGATAATCTGCGTCGCTTCCTTGGTGTACTGCACCTGATGCGTCGCCAGCACCACGATTTTCGACTTGAGATAACTGCAGATGCACTCGAGGAAGAGATGTTTGCCGACATTGGCGTCAACGGTGGAGAGCGGGTCGTCGAGCAGGTAGATGTCGGCGTCGCGGTACACGCACCGAGCGAGGTTGATGCGTGCACGCTGGCCCCCACTCAGGGAGATGCCCTTCTCCCCAACGGGCGTGTGATCGCCGTAGGGCAGAAGGGAGAAGTCACGGCCCAGTGCGCATGCGCGCACCACCGTCAGGTACTTCTCCCGATTGAACTGCTGCCCGAAGAGGATGTTCTCGCGTACAGTGCCGCGGAAGATGAATGGATCCTGCGCTGCGTACGAGGGAACACCCTCCACGATAATCTTGCCCTCGTAGGGTGTCAACTCTTGCAAGATCATCTGCATCACGCAGGACTTTCCGCTGCCCACTGGCCCCAGAAGAACGGTTAGCGTCGCCGGTTTGCACAACATCATGAAGTTGTCCAGCACGATCATCTTGCCGTAACGCACGCTGGCGTTTTGTATATCGATGATTATCGTGCGGGCCGGCGTAAATCTCTTCCGATAGTAGTAGGCATAGTTCGGATTCTTCGACAGTTGCTTCATCCATCGGGGATCCATCGGTTCCGGATTCGCGATGTGGGTTTCCGGCAGCAGGAGGAAATCCGTGATGCGTTTTACAGCCACGTACATCTCAGCAACCTAGCGCAACATTCAGCATAGAGCAGGGAATAGAAAACAAGGAGAAAACCAATCATTACATGCCCCATTCCTTGAGGATAGTAGACAGTCATTGTCATTCGCAATATTTGGAAGTACGACACAATATAAAAGACCGTCTCGATGGTGATCTTTTCATGTTTGTGCAAATAGCAGTAGCACGAGAAGAAATGCCCGCTGCGTGTTGTAAACAAGATCAGGGACATCATAATTCCCTTGATGACGGAAGACTTGATCAGAGAGTGCATTTCATGCCTAGGGAGGATGAGGAACAAGGAATGAGATTAGGGTTATGATGAGACACATGCGGAATTGCGTACTTGCGAGTTCTATTCAGGGCCGCACTGAAAGTGTACTCCCACGCATACATTTTGATGACGCGGATTCCAGATATGATCTCGTTCATTACTTGAACTCGATTATCCGTGCGCGAAGCTGTTTCAATTCGCAGATGTTTCGTCATGAATGCAAAGATTACTGGAAAATGAGGAATTTAGGTGATAAAACTAGAGCCTCCCCAAGGCCATCAAATTCATAGAATTTGTTGGAGGTCCTGCAACGAGGAGGGAGGGTTTGCACTTACATTGTAGAGGTATGCATGCCAGAACAGGTGTCATTCCGATAAGGGCACACCAACCAATCTCCAAGTAGTTGAAATAAATAGCAAACCCAACGGTCGTCGGACCCAACCAGAGGTAGTGAAGGAAGTGTAACTGCTCGAATTTATTGACGTCATTCGAGAGAATATTAATGACGTTGCCAATTGTTTTGCCTGTTAGCTGACTACCATCCAAGCGCAAAACCTACGCAAAGTAAGTAAGAATTGGATGGGATTGGAATTGGGCATGTTACCACGTGCCTTTCGGTATATTAACGAACACACTGCTATGCGTATTTTCATGCCGCAATAATTGAGATACGTAAAGACTGGATGGTATACTATGACAGCAACTATAGCGCAGACAATGATTCCAAATCCGTAGATGCCTGCTTCCCCGCCTTGTATTTTCTCCTGATTCTGGGCGGTGTAGTGAATGACACGACCCATGTAAGTATGGCCGTCGGGGTTCCTAGTCAACAAATCCAACAATCAGCACGTGATGATCATCATCATCGCACGACGCGCTCACGTACGTAACGTTGTTGTCCGTGTTGACGACCGACAAGTATCTGAGCACGAGCCCGACGAATATCGGCTGGTAGATGCGACAGCCCAACTCCATGATGCCGAGAATGAACCCGTAGGCCAATATCTCCCAGCCGAAGACGTTTATGATCGCTCCGACCAAACTGGGCCGTCGCTTGTTGCGCCAGTACTTGATCATCCGCTTCGACCATTGTCGCGAGAGGCTTTTGCCCAGCTTCGCCGAAAGGTACTCGGGCAGCGGCTCGCGGAGATCGGATTCATTGAACTCCCGTCGTAAGCCAAGCCGGAATGTCGGAATCGTGTACCTGGGAGATGAACTCATTGATCGGAGAGATGACTTACGAGGCGTTGCTTACCAAAATGTCATCTTGCTGAAACATGACGGTCTCGCTTGAGGACGTTCTACATTGGGAGCCGCGGTTGTCGAAATTCTGCGCATTTTATATGCACTCGTTTAAAACAATTGTAAAAGAATGTATATATGACTTTTGACAGACCTACGTCACAACTGTATGTGCACTTACTGGATCTGTTTAGTACTGTTGTTTTAGCAACTTCTCCATTTGCTTTACCAATAACTTTCCATGGCAACAGTTGCAAAGAAGCATTGTTTATTGTTCGTTATCAATTATCTAACAATTAAGATTGGAGCTAAAGATCTATCGACAATAGAGTGCTTGGTCGAATTTTAAGTTGCACAGAATGGATAGCTTCATTTCTGTCAAAATATATCGTTGGTTTTTCATTTGTTTTTATAGGTTTTAGGTGAAAGATGTAACAAATTAGGTGTGACGTCAGTACTCAAGGTAGGTAAACCGTGGCATTGTCACAAGTTAGGTCTCCTCAAATTTGAAAATGAACCAATGGTGGTGAAGGAAGAGTTCGTATCTTTTCGGTATGTCGGCACATGTCGGAGACGAACAGAGACGAAGAGAGATGAAAGAGAGAGATTGTATCGCCCGGCATAACTCGGACGTTCGAGATTGGTCCGATTAGTCTTCTATAGAACTCTTTGGTGCAACGATGTTAAGCGTCCCTCAAAAGTTGCGTTAATGATCGTTAGAGAACTTCTGAGTAATGACGTCAGAGCTCAAATTTGTGACTTTGACGCTCAATAGTTTAGAAGTGACAACAAATCAGATCAAACGGAGTTGATAAACATTCAGTCAATGATGAACTCTATCATTTCTTAAATTTTCTTACTAAAGCACTCGATACAAGAAATGAAGACGATGCAAGCAACTATTTAAATGGTTCTGTTTGTTGTTGCCAAATTAAAACGAATAGTCATCTTGGCATTTTTCGATTTGTGCATTTTCTAGTAACCCCCAAAATGTTGATTGAACGAAACTGCTTAAGATTATCAATTTAACTGTGTGAACAAGAAGATTGGAAGCCTGGTTTATGACGGTTGTGCTGTATTTTTCATTCTACATCAATGAATTATAAAAATGCCCTCAGCAGCAATTGTAGATATTATTTTAAGCTTCCAAATGAACACGGAATCAATCGTTTAAATCATTTAGCTACATGGGAAACGGTGAACATTTGCTTTCCATAAGAACTCGCGTTAACTACCTGCTGGTAGTACATAACCTTAATAATTGAACTGTAATAGACAATAATATAACGACGGATAAAAGCGGGTAAAAGCATTACAAGATAATTTTGGAGGATAAATGCTCATCGAAGGGTAAATCCGTTAGAAGCAGCAATCACTACATTAAATAAACTTAAATAAATAAAATCTCGTGCTTAGCAGTCCTTCTTTCAACTGCTTTCGGCTCCGAGTTGTTTCCGGTAGTTCCAAATAGATCCGTATAAGTTAACCGTGTTTTTTCCAACACCTGTTAGCTACTCAAAGTAATCGTTCAACTTCTGCACCCTCTTTCTAGCACCACGAACTTTTTAGTGCAGATAGGACATGAATAGAATTGCTGTTGTCCAGTTAAGAGCAGTTAAGTTACGGATTAATGCAGATAACTAAATAGTTGAAAGGAGGATTGCTATTAGCTGTTTAAGTTTCAACCTTTTGGGGAACTCCGGGTAGCCCCAAGGAATACCGAATCAGCTAAACGTGTTTTTTTTTAAATGTGTTAGCTACAACTTATCGCTCAACTTCTGCATTCTCCTTCTAACAACCCGAAATTTTTAACGTTGTTAAGCTATGTTAGCTGTCAATAGTAATTTGGAAAGTGTCATAACCATTAAAACGTACACAGCTGCTTATAGGGAAGTAGCACAAAATGCTACTATATAACAGCATATTTTTCCTATCTTCTTCATATTATACTGAGATTGTCAGCTGTTTAATTTAAATTCATTTTAATTTCGAACGATAATTAGTGCAATGTCACAAATGTCAAGATTTTAATTATTATAAGTTTTTAGTTTTTATTATGAGTAATTGTAATCGGAATGAGGTGGTAATTTGATGGTTAATATAATCTACTTAAGTAGATACTGTAGATACTGTGTTGATGGCTAGTTCAATATTATGTGTTTTTTTTGCCAATTAAATACGCATTTAAAACCAAGGATACGCAGTAATACACACGTTTCGAAACTAGTACATTGAGGTTATAGATTTACTTTTTTGACGCTTTTGATTCATACTATTATTGTAAGAATTGTAGCAGCCCACAACACAACTCTTTCGGTTAGAAAATCTTTGAGATTCCATTACTTTCAATGCAATCAATTGGGCAGTTAAAC
The DNA here is from genome assembly GCA_027580035.1 of Dorylogaster longipes. NCBI lineage: Eukaryota > Metazoa > Arthropoda > Insecta > Coleoptera > Staphylinidae > Dorylogaster > Dorylogaster longipes. Next base: position 22,095 of record JAODFX010230502.1, read on the forward strand.
ACTTACAAAATGGCCACCAGTGGTACTGACTACCTGACTTCGTATTGTCAACAGTTATGCTACCCGC
>JAODFX010230503.1:0-13119 GCA_027580035.1 Dorylogaster longipes
TAATCGTAGAGAAACTGTAATATATTCATGTGTTTACTTGTAATTCAATGAAGTGAATGCAGTTATGGTTCGTTAGTTGGTGCTACCGGTTAATGCACCGCGGCAAATACCGTTCCAATGAACTAAAATACCTACTATGAATCCTCTTTATAGGCTGTACAAATAACAAGTGTAAAATGAGGTTAGGAGTTCAAGAGAACAAATGTAAACAAGCAGAGAATGTTGGAGTGTAGTTCCTTTTGAATATACTTATTGTTAGTAAGAAACAACATGAATTGGAAGCAAAACAAGTGCGCGATCGTAAAAAAAACAACGGTTAAACTCTTGCGTCGGCAGTGAATCGAACGGGCCCTAGAAAAGTGCACCTCACTTTTACTTGCCTCGCGCGGCGCGTGTGAAAGAAAGTACTTTCGTTCGTTTCACCGGCGGAAGGAAAGGCTTTCTTTGCGGTGCGATGCGATCGAAAGCGAAATGCCGTGTGGTGCGTGTTGTCCTAGAATCTTGCGCACGGCCAATGGTCCCTCTAAGCTATGTTTCTCTGTGTGCCAAATACAAAACTCGTATGCAAAACTGTTCATTTTTAAATTTGTGTTTACATTTTGCTAGTTGGATCTAACACAAACACAGCAACACAAGATTTATTATTAGTGTGACAAAATATGTATTTCTTAAATATACTTAATATAAGAAATCTGTGCAATGCTCGAAAATTTTGGGTGTATCTGCACACTTGCACACTTTAAAGGACACATTGCTGCACACCATGACGTTTTTGTTTTATTTTTTGTTTTGTTTATCCTTATACTGGCTATGTATACGGCACGCATTGCGCATGCTCAAAGCCGATAGCTATGAACGCATGTAGGCAACACGTTGTGCTCATTGCACTTGAACAAGAGCTGAGCGTTGTTTCTTTGAACATTAATTCTAACCTTCATTTAATTAACGATACTCAGAATTGGCGGACATCTTGATGTGTTCCTCACATGCGTTTTGCATTGTGTTCCTCCTAGATGGCACCATATGGTTCTAGGATAAACGCAAGTTTTCCATTTCCTAATTTTTGGATTTGAAAGTTGCTAAACGATTCAAGCAGTTGTAACTTGCATATACATTTTTTCCATTTCCGTTAATGATACTGAGTACTGAGTGTTCGAAGTTAGCATTACTCAACATTTTGCAATATTACTCCTGTTGAATAACGCATTGTTCAGCTTGGAGCATTCCTCGATGGCATTCTTTGCTGCGACAAGACACAAATCATTGCATAATGTAATAACTGTTATAAATCTTCTATAATATGCTGTTATTTTAACCAAGTATGTAAATAAGACATTATGCTATAATTCTTGTACACATCTATAATTAAAGCATAAGTGTAAGGTGAACAGTAAGTTCTCTTCTTTCATATATATTATATTCATAAATTAGTGGTTGGATATTCTTTTGTTTTGAATAACTTTGTTTGCGGTGTGCTAATGTAGGCAACCATGAAACAACATTATTTTAACCTTACTTGAAACGTACAAATAACTAAAAAGTTATTCCCCAGTACCTTAACGATATCATAAACAGTTTAATGTGCACCATAATTCATATTTACCATTGAAATTCCATTGTAAAAGCCATATTGGTATAAAACATTGGCATAATCACCAATTTTTTTCTTCTTCAATTTAACCAAAAACCTTTATGCTTGCAAAGTGCGACTTTAATATAGACAACCAACAATACACTACAATACAATACTCATAATCCCCCACTGAATACACTAAAACGGGTGTGTAAAATTCGATAAGGTATAGATTGATTTTATTAAAGGTTGAATAACACGTATCAGTCGTGGTCTCGCTTGTTAATATAGGTATTTGCTAGTTATGCTTTAAATTTCGAAAGGATTTAAGAGTGTCAAGATAGTCAAGAGGAGCTGGAATATTTGTGCTCAATCTCGATCACATTTTAATCACTCTATATACCAAACATATGATCAGTTGTTCACCTGAGATGCTTTCCATGCTTTCTTGCCAACCTTGCGTTGAAGTGCATTAAAGAAATAAGTTCTCTCTTGAATTCCACATTTGACATAAAAGCACACATTATAATAGCAAACAAGGTGTGGATTATTTATTACAAACTCATGAACACATAGTTGAACCATCATAGGGAAGTTTTAAATATCACACAGTATAAAACATATGAAAATGAATACGATAAATATCATTACATTTACTACAGGATGCATGACATGTTTCAAGTGCAAAAGTGATGAAATACTAGTGCAAGTAGTTGTGAGATGTATGAGTATTTTTCAATATCTTGAATATTTCCAATATAAATACAATATGAAGATACTTGATGTATAATTTTTAACTTCAGTGCAAGCAACTTTCATTATGACACCTGTAAGCCACCACATCAACAGTAATATAAGTACAGTCATTGAGCAAAGTGTAGTTAAAACAAGAGGATGTTGCAATAACATAGTGGATTTTGAAGTTGAAAAGTCAGAGCAGTAATAAATATGAATGAAGCTTTGCCCCCATATCAGTATTCAAACAATGTTAATCAAGCCCAATACAGGATGCAATGGTGGAAATGTTTTGATATTTATGCACCATCCTACAGTTTTGTGCTCTGGTTTTCACCCACCAATGAAAACCAAAGCATTGTAACAATGTTGAGAAGTAAACTTAAAATAGGTGTGCAATAGAGCAGTGCGGTGACTAGAACAAGGGCATGCAGTTCTGCAGCGTGGGTGGATATTCGCCGACGTGCTGCGCCGACGCCTGGATCTGCTGCGCCATCGTGACCGGCGTCGACGGGGGGTAGGGCACCGCCGAGTTGTGGTGGAAGCGTGGATCGAGCATCATCGCGGCGGCGACGGCGGCGGCCGTCGACGTCGCCGTCGAGTGATTGCTCCTGCCGAGCATATGATGGTGATGGTTCATGTTGTTGTGGTGCTGCCCATTGCGCTGGTTGTGCAGGTGCTGCACGTTATGCGCATGGTGGTGGAAATCCGCCGGCTCGCCAAAGTGGTGGTAACCGTTAATTGCACCGCCTCCTGCAGCAGCCGCTGCGCCGCCATTTTGATTATGATGCATGATCATCTCCTGGATGTCTCCACCAGCAGGGGTGCCGTTGCTATTGGCAGCACCGCTGCCTGCCGCATTGGACGCGTTGCCTGCGAAGCCGCTCACGTTGTTTGCGTGCTCGTGCGCGACCCCACTGCTCGGATGGCCGCTCTTGCTCTTCGAGCTGCTGCCGCCGCTGCCCGTGCGTAGCGGTCGCGCCTTGTACGGCACCTTCGCGTTCGCGTGCTCGCCGTGATGTCGTGTGAAGTGCTCCTTGAGCTTGTCGCGCCGTGAGCTCGCGTAGTCGCAGCTGCCGCACTTGAACGGCTTCTCCTCCAGGTGGATGCGCTCGTGCCGCACCAGGTGGCTCTTCTCCATGAAACCGCGCCCGCAGACGGCGCACGCGTGCGGCCGCAGCCCGTTGTGCGTCTTCGCGTGCGTCACCAGCTGCTGCTTCTTCGACGTCGAGTACTTGCAATGCGGATATGAACATCTATACATGTCACCTTCAAACAAACCCAATCCACAGTCAGAATCTTTTATGTTGTTACTACATTCAACTAACACTACAACAGTCGAAACTCCATAATGTAAGTAAAACAATTGAACTACGACAAATTTACCTTATTATGGATGTTCCTCTGTAACTATCGAGCAATTCTTTTTTCCCTTAACCTACCAGCATGTACTCGTTTATGTGCAATCATATGGCTAAGAAAGTTTGTGTGGAATCCACAGCACTCACAATGCAAAGTCTTCTCGCTTGAGTGTGTGAGCATATGCGAGTCTAGGTTGTGCTTGTACTTGAAGCTCTTCGTGCACTGCTCACACTTGAAGAGTTTCTCCGGCGAGTGCAGCTTTAAATGCGAAAGGTAATTCTGCTTGCTGCGGCACTTAAATGAGCAGAACGTACAGTGGAAGATGGAGTCTTCGAGGTGTTTCGCTCTGTGTGCCACAAGTTTGCCAATGTTATCTGAATCATACTCACCTAGAACACAATTAATAACCCTCATTGCAATTATTGATATAGAGTGAAAAACATTACTAACAGAAATCACATCTAAATGGTGGTCCAGGGAAATGTGTCTTGGCATGATTCAAATAATCTCCATGATACTGACAAACAAAATTGCAGATGCCACACTTGTAAGTTACATCCTTGGAGTGGCTGAGTGCAAGGTGTTGCTCAAGCAACATACTATCATTGATATTTGCTGAACAAATTGGGCATCGCACACCAACCTTCTCATCGCTGTCAGTGTCAACTAAAATAGATTAAGTGCAATTCATTTGAACTTAAAGACATAAAGACAAAATGTTTTACCTTCAATATTGTCAGTTAGATAGTCAACAAGGAGAAGTTTTTTGTTCTTCTTACGAATAGCTTTGATTGCATTTGCCCTTAAGGTAGGTTTCAGCCTTGCAAGGAGACGACCCAATTGCTGCTCTTTCCGATTAGTGCTTCTTGCTTTAACAACAATGCAATCCTTCTCTGAAATCATGGACTTTTGGTTCTCATCCATTTTATCCTCTGACTTTAACATCTACAAGCACAGGTAAAGTTGCAAGGCAAAATATGGATTATGTTTGCTACAAACATGTTCGTATTTGCTGTGCAAGCCATCGTAACGGGCTTTGAAGTTGCCCAGCAGAAGATTGTTGATCATAAGATTGTGCAGGAGGTAGTAGAGTGCAAGCTCACTCTTGCTGTACAGCTCACACACCTCAAGGTGCTTGTAGACCTCATTGTGGTCCACGCTGGTCCAGCTAAGCACACTGAAGAGTTTGTTGAGGTCCGCCTCACGGCCGGCGAGGTCGCGCAGCGCCCACTCGGCGATGACAGCGAGCACTTTGGCAAAGGGGATGGCGAACAGCTTGTTCTTGAAGAACTCCTGCAGTTCGCGGCAGGCGAGGGCACGAAGCTCGTCTCCGTCGGTGATTTGCGCGAGGTGCGTGCAAATCCAGTTCTCGACGAGCGCGCCGAGCTGCTTCAGCTTGAAGCGGCGCGTGAGGTAGTACGTGAAAAGGCAGTTGTCGAGGCCGAGCTCCGTGCCGAGGTACTCAATACAGTACTCGATCACCTTTGTCATGAGGAAGTGGTCGGCGAGGCGCAACAGCTCGGCGACGGTCGCACGCTCGACGAGCACGCGCCCGCTGTACGCGTATTCGACGAGCTGCTCGAAGACGCCGGCGTCGACGGACGCCACCGTCAGCCTCTCGCGCTGCACCTTGTGCCGCTTGAGGATGGAATCGAAGTACGGCGACGCCGCCGACAACACGCTGCGATGCGCCTTCACGACGCGCCCGTTCACGAGCAGCGTCAGGTCGCAGAAGCTGTTGCGCCGCCGCTGCTCGGCGAGCTTCGCCAGCGTCGTCGTCGCCAGGTCCTCGGTGGTGAAGTTCATCGCTTCACTTCACTTCAAGCTCGCTTGCCTATTCTAACCTCACACTGCGTGCAAGGTGCGTCGGGTGAGTTTTCATTTTCATCTCTACCAAAGGGAACTTTCTGCCGCAATTATTGCTGAAGATTATTCAAAATCGCGAGCCGAAGATCTGAAAGCATCCAACATGTCATTAGAAAGCTCTTCGCCTAACCAGATGACTTTGTAAAGCAATTTTTGGCTTTGAGGGTCAAAAATTGTTTTTTGAGGTGAAAATTTGCTAGTTTTAATTCTTTATATGGTTTGAACCAATGAAAGGAAAACCACTAAAGCTGGAAGTGTCTTCATATAAAAATTTGTGTCGTGTCGTTGTGTCGTGATTTAGATCACGATCTGATTCAAGTTGTTAAGTTTGAACAATGAGGGTAACGAACTGTAATGATTCATGACTCTCATTGATCAAAACTTTTGACAACTTGATCTAGATGTATGATTTGCTTTGTTTAGATTGCCGTAAAAATGAAAACTAGGGAAAAATGGCTTCCAGCTTCGTTACTAGCGTATTCACACTTAGTATTTTCAAACAGTTTCGTCATGATTCACATTTTTATCACTACTTTTGTTTTGTTTGTGATACCGCTGATACCATTTTAAGTACTTAGTTGTTTTCGAGCTTGAATGCTAAAGCCGGGTTTAAACCGGAATTAGTAACACAAGTTATTAACAAAATGTTATTAACGTGACAAGATTTTTTGTAATAAAAGTTAATACACGCGTTATTAACACATTTGTTATTAACTTCGGTGTAAACGCGGCTTTAGAAATTTAGTAAATCCGTTGAAAATAGTGAAAATCTATTATTAAACGATAATGTCTTGCAATAATTCTAAAAATCTAAAATCTAAAGTACGCATTTGAATCAAAGTAATTTCAACAACTATGAAAAACAAAGGATTGATTGATATCTTCGTTACGTTCGTTACCATCGTTACCATAAACACAAGAAAAAGTGTTTGCTTACCGCAAAAATATCGTATGAAAAGGAAATTTTTCGAGTTGTTCCTAAAAACGAAATAAACTTATTGTTCATTTAGGGTCTAATTGCATTTGGGATCAAATCTAACCTTACATCCTTTTCCATTGTGTAGGGCGCGATTACTTATTGTAAGCAGATTATTTTTCTTCGAAATACTAGACAGTGTTGTCTTGAAACGAGAATTGCAAATGTTGAATCAACTTCAGTTACAAATAAACACAGAATGCATTATAAAACAGCGAATTTGAGTTTTGTATTGACAAAGTAGATGAATCTTAAGCTAAGGACTATAATAAAACTGATGTGTTGTGTTTCACTATGCACAGTATAGTTTAGGCTTGGTTGACGTGAAACTCTTGAAGCTTTCGTTAGGGAAAGGAAATGTTCTTAGCTGCCTGGCGGAAAAGCGTCGAAAAGCGCAGTATCGATTAAAGCTTCGTTTATTTTTCTCGCCCACAGAGCGAGTGACGTACAACGGCGGCGCCTGCATGTGGCCGAGTGTCCGATGTCGACCAGCAGCAGGCAACAACACTAGCCGATCCGTCGACGACGACGACGGTGCGTCGCGTGCTTTTGGCCCCACGTCGAAAATCGCGTGCTAAGGACGCCAAGCCATGGACGACGACGAGCAGCAGTACTGCCTGCGCTGGAACAACTTCCAGGCGAACATCACGTCGCAGTTCGAGGCGCTGCGCGACGACGAGGACTTCACCGACGTGAGCCTCGTCTGCGACGGCAAGCGCATCCAGGCGCACCGCGTCGTCCTCTCGGCCTGCAGCCCCCTCTTCAAGGAGCTCTTCAAGGTGAGCGTGCGGCCATCTTGTCCGCGACGACACGCATCGACCATCGCCAGCAATCGGCTTGCAGAACAACCCCTGCTCGCATCCAATCATCTTCATGCGCGACGTGGACGCGCGCAGCGTCACCTCGCTGCTGGAGTTCATGTACGCCGGCGAGGTGAACGTCGCGCAGGCCCACCTCAGCAGCTTCCTGCGCACGGCCGAGTCGCTCCAGATCCGCGGCCTCACCGACCCCAACACCGACGTGCTGCTGCCCAAGAAGAAAGTGCCCCAGGTGCGTAGCGACGTTTCTCGCCGCCTAATCTCCGCACTAACCTTCAATAGGAAGCTGCGCAGTGCAGCACGACGTCGCCGGAAGCCGCAGTCGTTGAGGAAGTGGAGCAGCAAACAAGACTGAAACAATCGTCAAACGATGAGACGCAGTCAAGCTCGAAACTCGCACCAAACAACAATAATAACGAGGTGGTGGTGGAGGAGGAAAACCTGCATGCGATGTCGGCGGATATTAGTATGAAGCAGATGAAGCTGGAACTGCCCGAGTTCTCGGAGTACTTCAGCGATGTGGACGTGGAGGATGATGTCGAGGGGCAGCTGCCGGGGATTACGACGCTGACGGGCCTGGAACTGCCGCAGGCGACGACGGCGACCGAGGAGTTCAAAGCGCAGCATTCGGGACCAGCGTACGGTGAGTGCAGCGGCGTTTAGTCGTGTACTCGCCTCCTGCAACAAATACTTATCATGCCCGTTGTGTTTGTTGCAGGAGCGGAGGCGAGCGGTGCCGGGGGGCGATGGCCGTCGGGTGGTCAGCAGGCTTTCGCCTCCTCGCAATCGTCGCGCACGTGCGAGGAGTGCGGACGCACGTACAGCAACCTCTCGAATCTGCGCCAGCACATGCGGCTCGTGCACTTCCCCACGCATCCGGCGTGTACGATCTGCCGGCGCCGCTTCAAGACCGATCTCTATCTGAAGCGGCACATGCACCACGCGCATGGCGCCTTCGTGCCCCGGCCGTCATTTTGTGACGCGAATATGAAAAGCGATCGCTGCGGCGTGTATGAATAGCCCAATAAACATAGTCGAATCTCGAAACGCTTCCACTTCAGCGTATTACTGCGCAGCAGCAACATCATGGCCGACAAGTGTAAACAGCTTTTGTTTTTTGCAGTCGGCATGCACGAGCGGCCATATCGCACACGCAATTGGTCGACGAGCTTCGACTTCGTCGATGAGGACCATTTTCGCTTGTCGTCGATGGCGAACGACGGCGATGGCGTGGTGAAACTCGGTGAGGGCATCGAGGTGAGGTCCGAGCAGCTGCGTGGCGTCAAATGGAACGATTACCGGAAGTTGACGCGTGGCCTCGCCACCATCCTCTTCCGGCCCGAGGAGTTGGCGAGCTGCTCCGTCACCGGCCAGCGATGGAGTCGCGCCGGAAGCGATTCCCGACCCGTCAAACCTGCTCTTGATCGTGCCAAAGTGCAAGCAATCATATGTACGTATGACTTGAGAATTGATCTTTTGATCTATTCTTGTGGATATGATTTTAGCATATGTCGCATCCAGATTCCCCATGATTGAAATCAGTCGAATTAAGCAAGTGCTTGCTTATAAGTGCAAAGAGAATTCGACAGCGTTCAAAATGAAGGCGGTACGCTACTTCGCGTAAGTACAATTCGCTATTAACGCTATTAACGGGTTATGGGAACCAAGGTTTCAAGGATTTGTACCTATTTTATGTTGCAACAAAACATAAAATGAACTAAAAGACGGTTAAAGTAGAAATATAACTTTCTTAGATCCCATAACCTTTTAATTCCGTAACGGCTGCATATAAACACCAATTATTTCATTGTCTTTTGTTTCACATGACATGACGTTCAGCGATCAAGTACGAGATGGCAGCACAACCTAAAACTGCCTCATGCATCATCATCGCTCATCGTTGCACATTTGTTTGATTCTTGTTGTTACGATTCGAACGTGCCAAAGCGTTGCGCAAGCGTGTCAAAGACGCAGTTTGTATTGGATGTGTGTTTCTGTTTGACATACAAATATTTCTGAAGATATTTATTATCAATTAAAGACGTTTGAAAACGAAAACACACTCGACATGCAATAAAAACCAACACTCGTTGATGACAACGTCGTCAATTACACACCGCACTGAAGGCAGGAAGCGAATTCAAATTAAATGTTTGCTTATTCCTTTTTAAAGTAGGCCATAATGGTCTTCTTCAACTCCTCCAGCTTGGCATCCATGCCGACCTGGGGTTCGGCAGGCATGGAGGACGTCTTCTTCGAGGGAATGGGGAGAAATTCGGCGCTGCTCGTCGAGCTGTCGGATTCGTTACCGCCGGCATCCTCGGAAGACTTGAGTTTTGCATCGGGGGCACGCTTGTGGACGATGGCTTTCTTGAATTGCGTTGGCGTGGAGGCGACACCACGACCGAGTACGGGTTTGCCCTTCATCGGATGCCCATCGCGTTGGAAGAGCACGGAACCAATCGGAGGCACTGGATCATATGCAGGCGGTGGTTCCACAACCACTTGCTGCTGCTGTTGGGTCTTCTTATTCTTCTTCTTCTTTTTCTTGGCACCTGTGCTGCTGCTGCCACTAGGCATGTTGACATTGATTTCAACATTCTGAGGTGGTTGCAAAGGTAGCATTGGAGGCTGCATAGGTGGTGGAAGGACTTCTGATGGTGGTGGTGGTGGATAGCCATAAGCAGGATAGATGTGAGCCATTGGAGGAGCTGGAGGATAAGGCTGGTTGTATTGCGGTGGCACTGGTGGTAAATGCTGGTATGGTGGTGGAGGTCCACGTGGATACAACGCATACAACTGCGGCGGCGGTTGCAAAACAGCTGATGGATTGTGATTACCCATGTTGGGGTAGTTGCCCCTTGCTGAACCCTGACTGCCCCCCGACGCCGACGGCTTGGGCGCCTTTTCCACCACCTTGGGGGCATTTTGCACCACCTTGGCTTCACTCTTCTTCTTCTTCGCGAGCGTCATCATCTGGGTGAGCATCTTCGCCAACGCGTCAGCATCATCACTCTCCTGCTTCTGCTTGTTCTCCTCCTTTGCCTTCTTCTTCTCACTGATCAGTCTCTGGAGGTGGTTCATTGCCTCCTGGTAGTTGTTCTTTGCCATCAGATCCAGGATGAGCTCATGCTTCTCCAGCTTGGGCTTGGCCTTGCCTTTCTTCGGCGTGCTCGCTGCCGGTTTTGTGGCCATATTCAGTGCTGTGGGGAAAAGAATTCGCAATTTGCAACTCATGGGTATGCTGGTCGAACAACAACCGAATCATGTGCTTACGATTAGAATTCGTAAATGAAATTGCTTACGTTTTTCGATCGTAGCGAGACAATCTTATCGAAGGAATTCCCAACAAATTGCGTCCAACGTAATGAAGGTGATGATGAATGTTATAATAGATAAGTAGAAAGTTGACGAACAGCTCAGCAAACAGCGCTCGCTCTTGCGAGCGAGCACGAGTGAGGATGGGTCATAAGCGGTGTTGCCAGATGCTATCGTCAGCAATGTTTAAACATGTATAAGTTCTAAATAAAATATAAGTATTTGTTTACGTTTACATTGTTTGTCCTACATGCATACTTCTTCATTGCGTTTTTATTTCAGATCATATATCATTGGCAAGTATTATGGACTGTTGGAAGAAGACTCAAATTAGCCGTCAATTCTATACTTAGGGTTTCCGGTAACATGGTAATAGCATTGAATAAAGATACTGTATCTTTATTCAATGACTAAACGCTACTGGGTCAAAATTACAAGTTCTTCACTGAGAGCAGCATATTTTTCTTTATCTTCATGTTATATTGGGAAGTTGTAAACTGTAAATCGGCCAAGTCATTATGAGTCATTATGAGTAATTGTAATTGAAATGATGTGGTAATTTGATGGTTAATAAATGTGTTGGATTTGTAGGTTCTGTGCAGGGGCGGATTGGCCATAAGAGCTACCGGGCGGAGCCCGATACGCTGGTGCTATTGCGAGGCCAGTGAGGGTACACGTTTCGACAAGAATTCATTTAGGTTATAGATCTACTATTTTGACGCTTTTAATTCATACTTCACGAATTTCGCCTTCGTACGGTTTTTTCGGGGAACTATAGAACTTTATGTTACTGTTGGTATTATTGAATAAATTGTCGCAGCTGTCAAGCAACAATTTCGGTTAGAAAGTCTTTGCAATTCCATTATTTTCAATGTAATCAAATGGTATGAGATATTAATCAGTTCGGGGACTGAGCAGTATCAGTTGTTGTTTTATTTACATTCGAAAAAAACTACTGGTATTCCATTCAACGATAAGAAACGCGAACAAATTATAGACTCTGAACGCGCCCCACATTTTGAGACAACTTAGTTTAGAGGGTACGTACGAAATTCGTTGTAAAGAAATGAAATTAAACCGTTGCCTTTTATCGGGTAACGGGTGGAATCGTTTTTGCAAACATACAGGGTGGCGTATTTGCTAGCATGAATAAAACATGTTAAATATGTTGACACAATAGCTTCTCCATGATGCATTCCCACATGTGCTTCTTTCGTTATGCTATTTAATCGCTTTAGTTAATTAGTGCTTTTCAAACATAACTATTTAGGTTTCAATGTTAGGAATTTAATGTAGAATACAAAGATCCTCGGCGAGGGTTGCTGGAACAAGAACTTTTTGAGATAGGGCTCATAATAGTACAGAAAGCATTTATAATTTTGTCTGCAATATACATTTTTGCAAGACCAAGACCAAGACCAAAACCTCATATTTTTTCAAGACTAAGACCAGGACTCATCCTGTAAGACTTTAGCAAGACCAAGCCTTAGCCTGCAAGACTCGCGTCTCGCAGATGAAATCATGAAATCTTTTACAGTGAGTGAGAGCCATCGGCCGACGGCAATGGGCCAAATGTTTCCCGCTTTCTATGCAATTGCTTCAAAACTGTTCTTGCCGACGGCCCGGTGAACACACGTTGTTTCTATTTAAACAATTGACAAAGAATTACAACGTATTCCAGTGCAAACTGAGAGTTTATATGCGCAAATTAATCAAATTTAACACGGACATGGGTTCATTGCATTATTTTCAATATTCGATAATTTCAGGATTTAATATTTAATTATCATTCATATTTAACAAATGCAATGAAGATTTCCAATTCCATTTGAAATATATTGTAACCATGTAAGACGTGCATGAGACGGTGGCTTAATGGTTAGCGTCTTCAGTTGCTAGCCGGTGATCAGGAGTTTGGTCCCCAGCTTCGGAAGAAAAATTCTTCTCGTGTTTTTTCGATTGCATTACATGTCATCATCGTGCATATAAAGGCGTGTCCATCGTATATTACTGAAGTAGGTACGATGACGCTCATTGTAGGAAAGAGTTGTTTACCACTTAAAGAACATGACGTCACGAGCCGTACCACCCCGTGCCAGGCAGAGACAGTCACCGTCATCATCAGTACTCGCTTAATCGTTGGAAGGTGCGGATGCGTTTGCTCGTGCAGTGTAGTGATCTTCATAAACAATGGAAAATTCCAGAAGCCTTCCTTCAACATCAAGCCCATAGTGAGTACACTTTAATTTCTTTTATTTTACCTCAAACATTGGCTGCCGACAGCGACTGCGAGTAACGCGTACGCGTTCCTGGAACGTGACGTTCGAACGCACCTGTTGAGGTATAATAGATTGCATCCGTTGTTGGTGCCTTCCACCTCCGTTCTTGTATGCAATGCAGAGCGTTTGCGTTCGCGAATGAAAGCCACGTTCGCGATTTCGTGTTCTTCCGCGTCGCGCTTCCTTTTCTTT
>JAODFX010230723.1:0-13114 GCA_027580035.1 Dorylogaster longipes
ATAACTTCGACGTTTGTGATTGGTCCGATTGGTCTTCTCAAGTTATAGGACTCTTTGGTGCAACGATGCCAAGCGTCCCTCAAAAGTTGTGTTCAAGATCGTTAGAGGGCTTCTGAGCAATGATGTCAGAGCTCAAATTTGTTTCTTTGAATCTCAAAAGTTTAAAAGTGACAACAAATCAGATCAAACGGAGTTGATAAACATTCTGTAAATGATGAACTCAATCATTTCTCAAAATTCATTACTAGGGCACTCGGAGAGAGTATTCAGAATTTGTTCCAAGTCCTTTACTGTAATTGTACTTTTGTGCATACTACGCTTTTGTGCATGCTAACTGCGTGCATTACAACTTGAGTGCCGAACTGAGTTATTTGTTGTCCTTGAAATGGAGGAGTAGAAAGAGAAAATATATATCATAATATCACAAGTACAAAGGAGTCTGATGGTACAATTAAAATTTAAATTTATTTCACCTGAATTCAGATAATTCAAGCGGATATTTGGCTCTCATTACTCAACTAAAAAAATCGCGGGAAAAACTTTCCCATTTATTTTTTAAATGTTTTGAATAGTCAATATAAATTTTACAATTTTACAATCTTATTGAACTTGATTTCTCTCTCGACTTTCTATTGCTTATTTATTTATTTTCTGCTTTAGAACTTATTCAGAAAATAATAACAAAATTGAGTCACTCACAATTTAGTAGAGTTTATATCTTTTTTGATTTGTTAAACTGGTGCTAAAATTTGACATATACTTACGTATCGTCATTATAAACGTCATTTTATAGTTGCGTTTGTTGGAGTATATGTATTCAATGTTACAAGTATATATATTGCAATACAACGCTTGATCATAACATATTCGAAACACTATTTGTTTTCGTTAAATTAGATTAGGCTAGATAAACTTAAAATAGGTAAAAAATTGGACTCAAAACAAGAAGCTGATGGTAAGTTTAGGTTGTTTGTAGAACTATAATCAAGTAAGAGAGAAGAATATTCAGAATAGTGAATAATGTTGCATGATCCAATTCAAAAAAGCCCTGCGCGGTTATCGGACCGAAACTTTCAATCTGTTCTCTCAGTACGATCATGCGTTGTGCATTTTCACTGCGATCTTTGGGTTGGTTTTGATTCCATAGCTTACGAAATATCAATTTGGTTTGTTCACGTTCCCGCTTCAATTGCTCGCATTTGATCGGCAGAAAAGCAAGAAATCCCTTAAAAGAAAATTTGCACTCGTTAATCTGCCAAATTGCGAACTACTGCTGTAGATACTCACTAGCCAGTAAAACATTAACAATGTAGTGGATTTGAATACGTGGGTCTTCGATACATCAAAGAAGCACAGAATAACAAGCGAAGCGAATGAACATACTGAGAATAGCAACACGTTCCACCCGAAATGCTTGTTAAAATAAGTTACTAAGTCATTGTGATGCGCTATAAGAGTCATATACGCAACCAAAGCACTTTCCTTCTTATCGAACTGCTTCGTAATCACACGCTTACCTTTGCGAACGGGATTAAAAGAGCTGATAATTGTACAAACTTTATCTTTTCTTAGATATGCTTGGCTGTGGCAAAAATCTTGCATATTGATATTAAGTTTTCTCACAGACAGCTGCAAAATGTGCAGAATCTCCCAGGCAAAGAGCATAGAAGTAATGAAAACGTACTTATTCAGATTTTGCCACTGATAGAATGGAATATCGATGCTCCAAATGAAAATGGCGAATGCGAAATACCAAGCCAAACAGTACAAATCGTGACGCTGAATGTTGAGTCGTTTTTGAGTCGTTGTTGATGTTGCTGGCTTCAATTTAATTTGCTCTTCGTCGAAGCTTACGACGCATGCGTCGACAGCGTTCATGAGTTTCCAAAACTGCTCATCGCGCAGAAAAGTCTTCACAATCGTGATCGTTTCCGAGAGGACCATTGCAGTCAATGGTAAGTAGGAGAGTTTTGCTGATTTATTCATCGCAAATATGTAGAACACTTCTGCATTATATAGAATCAAGATGATGCTCAAGCAGAAACCGTAGATGGCATTGAAACGCGAACCACGTGGCTTAAAAAGATTGCAACCGCAAATTTTCGATGTTAGCCTGATCAGTTTATTCATTGCGTGCAAGAAATTTGTTCTGCAAGAATTGGAAACGCGTACAATCGTAATGCTTGAAGAGTTATGATAATTGTACTCATCTAACCTTGAATGGCCTCTATTGATTCTCTATTTTAATAATGCAAAAGTCTGTTACACCATTTGAATGTTTGTGTTTTGCTAATTATAGCTAACAATTCTTGTCAACACTCTAATCATTTATTTTCGTGGTTATTTGTTTGTATTCTATATAATACGACGAATATTTTATTTAGAATTTTATAGTATTTCTTAGTTCGGTTAGTTTTTAGAATAATGCTTTTATTGCTTTACTAACAGTCAAATCTAGTGCTGAAAGTGTCAAAATAATTATAATTTACAATACATTATAATGAATCTAGTTTTGTTAAGTTATTTACTTATTAAGAACACAATTGCTGCGTAATTTTATTATCAACTATTAAAATTTCACTTGCTCAAATGCATTATCGCATTATCTATTTGATAAAAATGACTTTCGTATTTATCATGAGTAGGGCAAACTTAACATGTACTTAGTACAGTAGCAAAACATGACAATAATATGCTTTGAAGCTGCTATATTGATGTTTTGAATTAAATGTTTTGACATTTTCAACTATTGTAAATATATATTCTTGAACAGCACATTTTTTGATAATCATGTATTTGTTTCTTTATTATGTATATTCTTCAACACATTCATACAAATAATATTGTATTACTGTTATAACATACTGTTGTAACATACCTTTATGTCAGATAAATTTTTATATTTTGATAAATCGAATACAAATTTTACTGCAAAAGTTTGATCAATGAGGATAACGAATCGCAATGAATAGAGACTCTGATTGGTCAAACTACGAAGCACGATTACGAATCATTGCCACGTTCAAAAGCACCTTTTACCTAATCAGTGATTTTGAATATAACCTAATTTGCAGCGAGTTAGCAAAGATAAATGAGATAAACAGAGAAGCGGAAGGAATATAAATGAAGCGTCGTTGATTGAATATTATTTAGAATGATTGGTGAATTAAAGTTTATTGATTACTGTGATTTTCTTTACGAACCTCTGCCGAAATTTTGCGTGCAAAGAAATAATCATCTCACGGCAATAACAACAAACACTGGAGTCCTACTCATGAAATTGCATCCGGACTTGGAAAAGGCAATAAACTACGTTACTTATTGGAAGTTCTTTATCAAACCATCCACATACATGCTAATTGATCATCTTGATATTGATGTAGGATTATTTATTTTCAATTTGCCACAAGATTCAGTCTTCCTATGCTTGCTGCAAAGTAATATTACTGGATCATTAGAAAACTTGAAGAAAACCAACTTTTTTATGAACAAATGCAGTCTTAGTCCAAATCGACTGATTGGGGAGGAATGTATAGTTGCAACAATTACTGATGTGGGAGCATTAGATCTGTATGTAAAAGTTTGTCATGTAACTGGATTGACAAAATATGAACATGTTTTAAATATGAATGAGTTGCATATTGAGAAGTTCAAGTACAGATGGAAAGATATGAAAGAAAAGTCTGCTGCAGACCAGCATGCCGAGGCTCTACGTAGAATATCAATGCATTCTGCTAAAGGTAAATTGTTACTTTTTACTTGGTTTTCAAAGCCAAATGTATTGATGTTATTTGTAGTTATTTGTTGGACAGAAATATTACAAGAAAATATTCCTGGGCACAGTAAAAAGAGTAATATACAAATAAGACAGTATTCATGCCTAATTGCTGGATATGATGATGGATGCATTATTTTTTGGCAGTTAAATCAAACACAAATGGAAAACTACAAGCAAGTAAAAGCTAGTTTGATGTTTGAATACCAGTCCAAGTTACCTAATCTTACTACGATGTGTTGGCATCAAGTTAATACGAGCTCAGGTATTTCTTTGTTTCTGCAGTATTTCAGGAGAAGCAATACTGAATGAATAATGCTAACAATTTGAAGGTTTATTATTTCTTGGCAATCAGCATGGGAAGACAATTATAGTTCCTATATTTAATGTACTTATAAATTACTGTGAAAATGGTGAGAAAATCATCTTAACAGATACAACTGAGATAACTGTTGATCACATTGCTGTTGAAGTAAAAGATAATTTCATGATCGTTCATGTCATTCAGCAGTCACATATTTTATTTTTTGTTCTGAATGAAGATGCTAGTATATGTCAGCAATTAGACTTCAACTGTGGTAATTTGAATATAACAGGTATCTATTCTTATGTGCTGTATGCTACTTTTCTTAATTTCTATCTGCACTTGTTCAGGCTTTCAAAGGACTCTTGGTGGAACAATTCTTTTGCCAACTCTTACTGGTGCTCTTCTCGAAATCAAAACATGCATAAAAGATAATAAATTACATGTGGAAAAACGGCCAGTATTTATGAACCTTGATTGGAGTAAGCACACGATGATTGATGTGTTTCTCAGCAAAAACGACGCGATTCTCTCGATAGTAACATTCCACTATGGCTATAATTACAAACTACGATTGAAGATGAAAGTTTGGAATTTCGCAAATAAGGAGGAGCAAGCCTTGGCGACGTTTATGTCGCTCAGTCGGATAAGTGATGGTCTTGACTTGCTAGAAGTGATGAGGTAAGCACAATTGCAGCACAATTCCATTGTTGCAGAAACAACGGTAATTTGTTATAGGGTTCGATCGCTCCAAAAGAAGGAAATAATCGGAAAAGCGTTGCCAGCCAACACTGACTATGATAACCTAACATTGGCCGAACTTAAAAAATTATTATGCATTGCAAAAATATCAGAACTTGTATCAGAGAAGGTAGAGACTCTAACGAAGTATAATGTGAAGCAAGCTACTGATATCATCACCATGATTTATATCCAGTTGTCAATTTATTTATTACAAAAGATTGTTAAGGAATTGAAGGAAAATGGAGCAGTATCTGCTTATAAAAGAGAAGTAGGACATATATGCTACACAAATTTAAAGGACATAGTCTTATCAGATTTTCTAAAAGTGCATAAGTTGATGAAGAATTATGTGGAGCAAATTGCAAGCTTGCTTGGAGAGTGTGCTAGTTTAAATCTACAAGAAGACTTGGTCTGTAAAATTTGTGAGCACACATATGCTGGACTGTCATGCCCAACACGACACATTGATAATAGATGTTCTTTTACAATGGTCCAAATTCTTAGTGCAAAGCTAAAGTGTTCGATATGTGGTTGTTATGTTGCTGATGAAGCAATTACATTTGCTCAGGAATTAAGCTGCACATTGTGTGACTCACCATTGGATAGGATAATTGCCAATTTCAAAGAGGAACCTTTCGAGTTTAAGCCATTGTGTAAGGAAGATTGCCTCAGTAACATAACATAACTGATACAATGAGCTGCATTCGAAGCAGCTCAGATTTGGCGTCATTCAATTACAAATAATTGTTGTAACCATTTATAACCATGTTTGTGTTAGGGTGTAAATGATTGACATTGAACTGTTGATAGCATGAACTGTGATAGTCTTGCCAATTGGGAAAGACCTGACACTCCTCATTCCACCATGGATAGTTGCAACAATCCGCCGATGGATTTGAGTTTGTTAATGAAATCGCCAGCAGGTTAGCGGTTGGTTGACTTAGATCTTTGCTTAACGTGTGAAGGTAGCGGTCGATGTCCATTGATTTGCCTTCTTGGAGAGTTTGGGACATGGCGGAGATGTAGTTGCACGCGAGGCGAATTGTTTCTATTTTGGAGAGTTTCTGTGACGCAGTGTAAATATCCGTTTGGATGTTGCGCACGGGAATATGTCTGCAAATTTATGATATTCATGAAGATTAAAGCCCTTTGAAACATGTTTACCCCCTCAAACTATCCATGGCTGCATTTAAATCGTGCATGCGATTTCGTTCCCTTGCGTTTGCACGTGAGCGACGTATTTTTGATCGATTATTTTTACTCAATCCTCTTTGACTTTCAATTTTGAACAGTTTCTTCATCATACCGTATGAATTCACTTTGCGATATTCTACTAAAAGTTTTCACCCGTTGGTTGTCTATTTTATATATTTTGTAGCTTTTGTAATCAGGAATATCAATGCCGGATTGTTTGCTTGTTGCGGGATGGATTGATGCGATAATGAATAAATCGGTAAGTTTTGTTTGCTTTTCTCATGAATATTAACTCGCCATATGTTAGGCATTCATTGTCACCACTATATATATTTAGTTTTTGATAACTTATCATTGCACGTGCAATTAAGTAATTTTGTTATATAAAAGCATAATAGAGCTGAAGTGAGGTTAACATTATTCTTTAGAATTGAGGAGAAACGGTTGTCAAGCAATCATTGATTTTTACACCCGTCATCTTAGTTTGATAGTGAATGTGTTTAGAGATCACCATAGCGATCAAACAATGCGTAATTTAGTGAAAACTTCCATAGCTTGACATTTCGCTATTTGACCTCTGATTCTTCTATTACAGTTTATACAATATTTCTACATAAAACCAATTTGCGATGTCCGTGTCGTTCATCACTCATCATGACGAAACAATCTACGATATCCGCCAGATAACCGACCTGCTTGCAGCGACGAAGGAGGGCAAAGAAGTGCCCCAAATGCCGCGTTATGTGACGCCGCCGACGCATTTCAAAGAGTTCATCATCAAGGAGCTCATGCAGCAGAAACGCAAGCGGCGTTCGGTGGGAATTATGGGCAGGCCCAAACAGGCGTTGCCCGATCCCAAATCCTACTTACGCAAGCATACCGGCAAGGTGTTCGCCGTCGATGGCTCGGAGCTCGACGTGCAACCACCACCCGGCACGAAGAAGGCGCCCGTGCCGAAGACGATCTGCTCGGTCTACGAGCAGATGCACAAGCTGCACCACGACTCGAAGAACTTCGTGCATCAAAACGTGGTGAACGCGGTGCGCATGAAGCCGAAGGAGCCCGTGCGCAAGGAGATCATGGACGCGAAGAGCAACAATTTCCGCATCGTGCCCAAGGAGCCCGTTCAGGTGTCGAACAAGATCTTCGCCAAGATTCCTCGATACCTCGACGCAAAAATCAAGGAGAGACAGGCGCTCATTGAGAGTCTCAACGAAGAGAAGGGCATCGTTAAGCAGAAGTGCACGTACATCACACGGGACGAACGCAAGATCTTGTTAGAAGTATGTTTTCTTCCTGAAATCTTATAGCCGCATTCATCTACTTATCCGCTTACTTGTACTCTAGGGGCTGAAGAAAAACTGGGATGAATTGCAGCGCGTCTACCAAGGGTTGCCGATACTTACGGACACAATTCCGAAGAAAGCTCGCAAACGTGATTTGGAAACACAGCTACAACAATTAGAAAAAGATATCGTTCTCATTGAACGTCATCCGTTCATTTACGTCTATGACGAAGATGAAGACGATAATAAGCACGCATCAACAACGGGATAACACTCTTCAAATAAATATATTAATAACAAAAATACTCTCATATTGCACACTTGAAAACATGGCTGCATTTTCTAAAGTTTTTACAAAATTGTCAAGTATTTCATTAAGAATTTATTTGTAAATGCAATAGTAACCATCGATCACTTTACAATAATCATCAGAATGCAAAAATAGGTCTTGTTTCCTTTATTTGCCACATCCAACTTTTGCACATCAGAATTATTACATTTGCTCTTCTGTGAATAAAATGATCCAGCAAAAATTGATTAATGAACCTTGTACAGAGGTGAAATGCCAAAATATATAATTTGGGTTTTTCCTTACCTTATTTCTTACTATACCTGAAAATTCAAATAACTTAATCATGATCTATGTAGTTACAACACAGTTGGTGTTGATCAGTTAAAAATAAAGCCCATACACAATGGATTTATTTAACAGCAAACAAATTATTAATACTGGCAATTCATGTATGTTAAAGTCAGAATATGGTTAACATACAAAAACTAACACAAATCATATAACAAAACGTTTATATAAAATTCTTAAATATAGGGTCACAAATAAATAGATACAGGATGGATACCACCAATGCAAGGGTCAAATAAATAACAGTTAAATCAATTCGAAAATCATCCAAACTATGAAAATCATCAGTCCAATACCTGCAGCTACCATAAATGTTGTTTGGTTGTTTTTTCTCATTTGCTTAAGAATTGTCTTATTTGTCACAAGTAATTTCTCCACCTCAGAAAGCTCTTGCATCAGTTTCTCCTTTCGTGTTGATGTTATATTCTTGTTATTAATTTTTGCCTCCAGTTGATACACGCGCTCGTAACAAATACTGATTGCATCCTCCACCTTTTTCATCTAAAATGTCATTGAGTAAGGATTATCGTTAAATTAGTGTTGTTTATTTTAAAGCCTGTAAAGTATAATGCATATAAAGTTTTTACATTGCTAGATGTACCTCATGCATAATTGAAGTTCCTTTTATATCAGTCATGTCTCTCTTGAGTATAAATCTAAATCTTCTAGTTTAAAATATCACAGATTCTGTTACTATTAAGTAATTAGTTTATTAGAGAGTGAATGATTGCATGGCAATGCTGCGGAATGTAGTATAAAAATAAAACAATGAATAACTCGCATAATCGGTGATTTTGTAGGTTATTTTGATAAAGAAATGCTTTTATATTTTCAAAGTAATTATTAGTTCGTTTAAGCGGCTGAAGCCGTTGATTGCAGACTAATTTAACTTATTTTTTAAACGTTAATAGAATTGAGGTAATCTAAATTTAATGAAAATGATGCGAATCTCGCCATTATTTGATATCAATTGGATTTCCATTCGGTTAACCGAATTCATTTAACCGGTATTTTGTAAAATGTGTACATTAATCGCATCCATCTATTCTCAGCTGACTGCAATCATAACCACAAACATTTGGGTTATATCGTTGTTTATTTTGATCATAAAGAAGGTATCCGAGGAACTTTTAATCTATAGTCTCCGTTGAAACTTTACGAAAGCAGGATGGGACGACGTTCAATAAATACCACTAAAAGTGGTAAATATATGAACCCAACTGATCAAGCTCGTAAGTACTTTGGCAAATAAGATTCTTATTCATTTTGAATTAAAACAGTATTGTAAAATGTATTCGTTGTATCTTGTAGGCAAAGAAGCACGTAAACAAGAGCTGAAGAAGAACAAGAAACAAAGACAACTTGTGAGGGCAGCTGTACTAAAAGGCAAAGATCCACATCAACTCATTGAAGAGTTGGAAAAGATTGATCAAATGGGTATGTAGTTAATATGATTTAGTGCATATTCCTGATATTTACGTTATTTCAGAGTATAATGTTGCCCAGCCATCACCACTCAATGAAAAGGTTCTGAAAGACAAACGGAAAAAGTTAAGAGAAACACTGGAACGTGTACTAAGTATGTATGTAAGTACCACATTGTTATATTGTTATATTGATTGAGTTTCTTAAGCCTTCATTGGTCTTATAAGTACTTGCAGACCTTTGTAATCTTGTACTGCAATATAAAATTCAATTAGCATTAAGAATGAAAACATTTGCTGGATACGTGGATGTGATTGCAGGGTAAAGATGATCCAGAGAAGTATACAGACCTTAAGAAAAGACAAATGGACTATGAGCATAAGCGAAACCAAATTGTCAGTTTCTATGAATCAGTGAAACATGCCCAACAAGTAACTGTGGATGAGATCCCTTTACCACAACTGCCACAACAACCAGCACCACCGCCATCCCTGCAAATCCCACTCCCGACGGAGATAAAGAAGCCCGAGCACACAATCTATTCGATCGCCACCGCACTGAAGCTGCAAGCGCTTGGACAGCCGATTATGGAGCCACCCGGCTGCCCACCGGGCCCACCACCTGAGATCGACAGCGACGGCGAGCTGGTGGAGCGGCTACGCGATGCGGGCGACCTCTCCGACGAGCGCGATTCGGACGACGAGCAGGTCGACGACGAGCTCGCCAAGCCGACCTCGCTGCAGCAGAAGATGGTAGCGATCTCCGGGCAGAACGTCGACGAATTCATGAAGGAGATGGAGCAAGCAACGCAGAAGAAGGCCGACGAGGTGGCGAAGGCGGTGGATGCGCCGCCTGCAAGCGCAAACGCAGTGGTAACGCTTCCACCACCAGTTGCAGCGGCGGTGGTGCTCCCCGACGTCGCCGTCCTCCAACCACCGAGCATCAAATCGCTGATCGGGCCGCCACCGACGATCTTCCCGATGCGCGTGCCCCCGGGCCCACCACCAGGTCGACCGCTGCTTCCACCGGGCCCCCCGCCCGGTCTGCCGCCCCCCAGAATGCCACTACGTATGGCACCCCCTCGCATGTTACGCCTGCCTGGCCCACCACCTCCAAGCATGCCGCACGCAGCGCTCATGCCCAACCCGAACGTCCTCTCCGCTGGCCCGCAGCTGGTGCACCGCTCCGACGGCGCCGTCACCGCTGCCGGTAAGCAGGGCGCGACGATCAGCGCCAAGCCGCAGATTCGCAACCTCAGCGCCGACGTGACGCGCTTCGTGCCGTCTGCGCTGCGTGTCAAACGCGAGGACAAGAAGCCAATGCCCACGCGGCGTGCGCTTCTCCACGAAGTCAAGCAGAAGGACCTCATGATCAAGCAGAGCCATCCGCAGGTGAACCAAGTGACCAAAGACGATGCCTATGTACAGTTTATGCGCGAAATGCAAGGCTTACTCTAATTTATAGAATATCCTACAACAAACGCTGTTTCACTTCACGCCATTATCAAACAATTCTTTTTTAATATGGAGAAGACAAGCACAGGATTTGTGTAGCATTTAACAATGTCTGCACAATCACAAGCCAATGGCCAACGTAAATGAATGATGATTTAATAATCGTAATACAGTACATGACAATTCATTCACGTTCATTGAGTATTAAAAAAGTTGCCGTGTTAAAATTAAGAACCTATTCCATCATCGATTGCAATAAATACAGAGACTAGGCAAAGTGATGATGACATTTCCATGTATGTTTATTTTATATCGATATTTCGTACTCCGTTAATGCAATAATGCGTTCTTGCTTTCCGTTCCTGCGTTCGGACGTGATATGTTGAGACACTACCGTTGTGAGAATATTGCGTTCGTAATTGAGTTCGTGTTTGCTCGCTTTCGCACTAATCTCGCAGATACTGGAAAATATTCACAATATGACGGTCTGAACTGTGTGCATTCAACATGTTCATCATTCCCATCCTACGTAATGTGCAAGCAAGCAAGTGGTAAAAACGTTGTGTTGCAGAAGATGCCTTAATTAGTGAGCAGCACTGAAAGGGAGTTACTAAGCAATCAAATTAAATATTGCGTTTATGTCGGTATTATCCTTACATGCATGTTAAAGATGTTTGAAACCACTTACAATATTTCGGTCTTATTCTTGTGCGGAATACGTTTTCCACTTATCAGCATACAATATGCGCAAAAAAAGCAAAGAAATTTTGATTACTTCTAAACGTACCAAGTACCTAACTTGCAGAAATGTTACTTATAAATGACAAGCACTACGCAGACAGTATATCTACAGAATAATGCATATTGTGATTAAATTTGCTTTCCGTTACAGTAACTAGGCAAATACTAAAGAATACTTACAAAATTTAAGCTTTCCAATAATCTTGCAATAAAATCAATCATGTGAGCGAAGCAAATGTGAGCAAGCACAGGTTAAGTTGGCAAATGATTAGTAGAGAATTGTTTGTTTTCGGATCAATTTTACATCTTATTATGACGTTTCAAACGCGTTTACGTATTCTTAGCACTCACAACGTGCAAACAAGTAAGCGAATGTCATTTCTACCTCAACTAGACATTGAAACTAGAGAACATTATGTACAAATGCCAGCTGCAAGTTTATAAAGAAAGCAGTGCAATGCAAACTCTATGCAACAAGTATGAAAGCGTGGCGCGTGAGAAGCAGATACTAAGAGGGTAGAAGATGCGACAATATCGAGTAGAATATGCTCATCTTGTACGAGCGACGTTTAAACTTACTCGTGAAGTCTTGAGGCGTGAGGGGTTGTTCGAAAACGTTCTTGATCGCATGAATCCACTGGTCGCGATCGTCTTCGGCCATCGCCGAGAGATTATAGACGCGATCGGGCGTCGTCAGCGTGAAGTTAAAGCCCTGGTGATCTTTCACTCGAAGGCTTCCTATTCGAATAGCGTAGCCATCGTGTGCATGACCTAAAGATACACCATTACAACTGTTCGTTACAAACATAAAGCAACTGTGAGAAAATATGCAATCCATTTTTAAATAAAGTTGACGATTGAACAATGCATGTGATATTCAAAATTGCTAGAAATATAGAGAGAGAATATATTCAGACAAATAAAGATTGTTGTTTGAGTAAAACTTAGGATTTCATCCAAGTAAAAAACCAATTAATTATCTTAAGATTTTTTAAATATTTGTCAATCTAAAGGAAAGCATGTGTTATTTATATTCAGGTCATCAAACAATTTATCAGTATAAGCATGAATAATGTAGGGTTAAATAAGTAAGCAGTCAAATAAGGCAATACCTTTATAGTTGAAAGATATATTAGATCGAATGATTAAAACAGTAATCTGCTTACCTAGAAATATCTCACCCTTCGGGTGCGGATCCAACGGCTCGTCGTGATACATGAGCTTCCTGTGGTCGAGGGTAAACCAGCGTTTCTTGTAGCCGTCGCTGGGTCGCGGGCCGGTTTTGTACAGCCAGCCTTCTTTCGCGAAGTCATCCTTGAGACGTTCGACGAGCTCGGACTCGATGGCGGTGGGGTAGGCGAGTTGCAGCCGGTGCAGCTTGGCGCAGCGAATTGCCATGTACCAGTTGACGATCACCTCGGGATTCTCGTGGTACAGGTAGATATGGCGCGTCGTGCCGTCTTTGAGGAACGACAGCTGCAGCGAGTTCGGATAACCAATCTTCTCGGGCGCTAATACTATATTCGTCTCGGAGACGTGCAGAATCGCCTT
>JAODFX010230834.1:0-13113 GCA_027580035.1 Dorylogaster longipes
AGAATGGTTAGCGTATAATAGATCTTATTGATTAGGAATAAATGCAAAATGTGCCTTTTGTTATTTACTGTCATTTTAAATTACAATATTGTAGTTTAAAATAGAAAGTGACAAAACGTATTGATAGATGCAATTTTCTATTTAAAAAAAAACCATTACATATATATTGAGTATTGTGTTCAGCAAAAGTTAATTTTAAAAATAACCTAGTGAATTTTAATATTGATTCTGGTTAAAATTGTTTTTAGGGCCATTTAGATATTATGAATGGTAAATTTTTGTCGTTTATTATTTATTGTAATTTGCAACTCAAATATTTGAAGCTGTCAAAAAGATTTCTCTACATTATTGGATTAGCAAAGTTTCCATTGACATCTGTTCCTCTGTATTTTCAGTTTTGTATACATATATATACCGTATAATCTATAGATGCCACAGCGACACAAGCAACTCAATTCAATTATGAATAAGTATTTTGCCAACACAAAGAATCACTTTCTCAACACATAAGAAACTTCGATGATCTTGGCATGACTTTGTCCAACGTTATTTTGTTCGGGATGTCGAAACACGATGAGGGTAAGCAACTTAGCATAAGTAGAAAGATCTTTGTTTAGTATTCCCATCTTAACAACTTGCTTAAAAGTTGAAAATCAACAAAAAATTGCCAAATAATTTCATCCTTTTCGTATTTACAATTTTTGACAATAGATGGCGCGCAGGAATTGGAATTGAGCAAGATGAAAGCGAATTACCTTCTGGGCATAGTCAATATGCACGGGAGCGAGTAAGCGATGAAGAACGAAACAAAGAGCCACTTCATCTTCGATTCGGTCGCGTTTCGTGGTTTGCACTTGAACTTGCAGCGCGTGAACTTGACCGCACAAAGGCGCCGGAGCGTACTTATAATCTCTCGCAGCGCGTGCAGCGAGATGCTGCCGATGGAAGAAGAAGCGGCGGAGGAGGAGGAGGAGGAGGCGAGGAGTGGAAATCGCTCTCGTTCGCTTTTTTGCTCTTGCGGCGGCGGCGACGGCGATCCTTTCTCGAACAGCAAGAGTGAACATTGCGCGTCCGCCGCATCGGTAATCAGCCGGCAAGCAAACAAGTGAAAGATACGCGTGCTCGTTATTTATGCATTCAACGCTGCTGCTGCTGCTGCTGCTGCAGATGAAAGTGAAACTGCGCGTTGGGATTCGCGCGTTGGGCGGCGAACGATGCGCGTCCGATTCGTGTCAGACCGCGAACGAAAACCGCCGCCGCTGATTGCACTTTAATGAGATGCTAAACGATTGCGATGGTGAAACGCACCCCGCGATTCCAACGCGACCAAAACGCCCTCTGGTGAGCGGCGGCGTCGCTGATTCCGCCATGATTGCTGGCTTACTTTCTGCGCGACGTTCGGTGACGTTCTGCGTGCATTTGCATTTGCATTGTTAATCGCGCTGCATTCGCGAGGAGCTTCACTTTTCACGCATTATGTAGGCATGTGAAAATACGGCCTCAATTCTTTTTATTGCCCCTATCAGATTCGATTTCTAGAAATGCCGAGAAATCTTATCGCCATCTTATGCCAACTCGCAGTCTAAGTTAAGTCAACCCAAATCAACCAAATTGAAAACATTTCTCACCTAATGATGTATTAAGATTATGTTTAATTAGCTTAGATCATCCTACTCGGAACTTTCGATGCCATTTGTAATTAGGATTAGTTAGTTAGAAACAGTTGTATACTTTTGGAACTTGTTGAAAGTGACTTAAATCACATTCAATTTATGTTGCCAAAATTAAGGCATATGAAAATATGGTCTCAATCCTTTTTTGCTCTTGACAGAATCCATTTCTAGAAATGTCAATAAATCTCATGATCATCTTATGCCAACTGCAATCCAAGTTAAGTCAACCCAAATCAACCAAATTGAAAATATTTTTCACCTAATGATGCATAAAGCTTATGTTTAATTAGATTAGATCATCCTGCACTGAACTTTCGACGCCACTTGGAAGTAGCATTGGTTAGAAATAGTTGCACATCTTTTGGACTTGTTGAAAGTGACACAAATCATATTCAATTGATATTGCGCGAATTAAAGTCTCTTCGATGAGATATAATTCGTATGTTTACTATGTTCGCGAAAATAAAAGTCAATGGAAGCTCGCGAGCAGCGGTGATAAGGTGCAAAGGTCAAGGTGAAAGTATCGTGGAGCCTAATTGGTGCTTGCAAGTTTGATAATGGATGCCATTTGCTACCGGTATGGTTTCTCTAATCACCCGCGATGCTGATTGACGTGCATCGTTCCGGAAGGCAATGGTGCGCAGGACACGAATCGGGCATGCAGCGAAAGAGAAAATGAAAAATGTTTGCAACTCGTAAAAATTTTATAAAGCAATAAACTAACGATGATTGGATGTGTCCATTCCACAATTCCCTTTTGACCAATAGCACATGGAAAAGCTCAATGTATTCATCGGCGCTGCTTACTTTCATCACCTAAAAATGACTCTTAATGAAGATGAATCGGAAATGTATGCATGAGTTCACTTGAAGACGCATTAAAGAGAGTGTGTTGCAGCAGGAATCAACGTTGAGATCATAACATTTTGGGTCAAAGTTAGAGCAGGATGACAGAAGACAAAATTAGTAAACAACTCCAAAGCAATCCAGAACAAAATTATTGTATTGTATTGAACAAAATTAAGAAGTTACTAGCTTCCGTATTGCTTCGACTCAATGACGATTTCCATGTTGCTTTGCGCAATCAAGAGTTTACGGCTTCAAGTATGCTTTCGGAATACTTGCCAATCCGTCGTCGTTGATTAGTTGCTCTCTCACGAATTCCGCACACACTTAACCTCAACGTGCGTTCTGAAGCATGACAATATGAACCGAGGAGGTGTAAATATGGTTGCCTACGTTTCACATACAAATACTGTCATCCTGAGGCAAGTTGTTTATCTGCTCTACGACGCGACGATCTGTAAGCTGCTGCATCTCTATTTTCGCGTGCTTACAGAGAAGACCAAAGAGGTTATGACGCTAAAGAGGAGATGCAAAAAACTAGCAACTATCGGGTGTTTCTTTAGTTGCAAAACTATCTATTGCTACGTCTTCTGCTTCAATGCGGATTGCTTCATCTTGAGCGCGTTCATTGAAGAAAACATTTGGGACTTGAACATCTGCAACTGCATTAGGATTACAAAAAAGCGTGCGTCAATGGATTGATGGTTACCTTTTTAATTATGAACTTCGAATCTGGAAAGGTGTAGATTACTTAATCAATATATCAATACACTACCGTTGTAGCTGTTCAGTAAGGGTTTGGACCTAGTAAAGAGCGAGAATGTGGTACTCCAAGCAAGATATGTATCCAAACTGTGTCGTCTGCCTGAATGCCAATCACATGTCCGTGTTTCTCTGCATTTCGTACGCATGCCATCATCTGCCCACGTATAACACGGTCAGTTTCAAAATCTCGCGTGCCCGGTTTGCGATCTCTGTGGTCCTCATCACCTTCCTCGCAATGATGCTCGTCGTCAACGTGTTCGAGCTGTTCGCGGAGACGGAGGGGCATCGTCTGGATGAGATCTTCAAGCGGTTCATCAACGTCCTCAACGTGCTGAACGCGGTGGAGTCGAGCTACGCCATCGTGTACTATCGGCACGAGCGCATCCTGGAGCATCACGGCGTGCATGCGCTCACAGTGCGGCGACACCACTTCTACATTCACGAGCTGATCAGCCGCGAGATGGTCGCCGAGATGAAGCGGACGTTCGCGCTGTACACGATGCTCGCGTTCGCCACCGTCGTCCCGTACAGCGTCTACGTGCTCTGGTCGTTCCGCGCGCTCGACCTGCGCTTCGTGCGCCGCATCTCGATCGCGATCTTCTTCTACGTGGACAGCTGCGTCATCGTCGGCACGGCGCTGCACGCCAACTACTACGCCCTGCTCTTCCGGCAGTGCTTCCGCAACGTCGAGGCGAAGCTAGGGCACGCCGACCTCTTCGGTCTGCACGTGCGCATCGCACGATGCATGCGCTTGTATTTGGCCCTGCTGCGCGGCTGGACGGCGATCTGCAAAACCTACCCGCTGCTCTCGGGCGTCTTCATCGTCACCTCCTCGCAGATCTGCACCGTCTATCTGGCGCTGATGACGCTCCTCGAGGGCAGGCTCTTTGACATCGACATGGACTATCTGATCATCTTTGCTTCTGGCACCATGCACGCCGTGACCGCGTCGTTCTTCATCGAGAATTATTCCAAAACTGCGCTTGTTGTAAGTACACCTCTGGAATTACGTACCTTCTAATCAGATTTCATTTCGTTCAAACACAATTGACCGTAAAGACTCTGGATATACAACTTCTTTGATGGTACCTCGATATTTACATATTTACCACAGTATGATCATCCCAAGGGTCCCACTAGATCAACTAATTGTAAGCTCATATCAAGATTATTCTAAAAAAGTAAAGAAGGAAGTATATATTTTTCCTGCCAACAAGCCCGGAAGATAGAACTAGTCAACGTTATTCTACTAAAAATTTAAAACAATCGTAAAACTATCTGGAGAACTAAAACAGAAAAGGAATATTACTCTCTTCCAATAGATACCTCATTTTGAAGGACAAGTGCTTCAGATGAAAAGAAGATAGAAGTGGAACAGCATTGAAAAGTCTACTATTTCAGTAAGCAGTAAGTGATTTGGTAGGAATAGGGAAGAATATCAGAGCAAAACTTTTCGAAATTTGTGTAGGAATCTTACCATGGCATCCAGTACAATAAACAGCACCAACTTCCTCTTCAATTCCATACTTTCCACTATTATACCAGAGTTTACGACAGTATCAATGCATCAATTTTGCTAACTATTGCTCAATATTAATTTCGATACCAAAACAGTTCTTTCCCTTATTGGGAATTCTTTAACTCATTCCTCACTCAGTAATCTTGAGTAATGTGATTGTAATGCACGTCACATTAGTAAAATATTTACCAGAGCATGGTTGAAATATTAAAATCAATCACATTACGCCACTATGCGGTGAGAACTTGCTGGATTCACTCAGTGACCATGCCTTGCAAGGGTAATTGTGTTCCATGTACTCTAACCCCATTAATACCGTACTGTCCGCTGCTATGCATCTCGGCAAGATGCAGGAGCGAAACAAATGCTGGCGGTGATAAACAAACTAGTGAACTTTTCCGCATCAATTACGCATCCACGTTGGTGCCTTGCTGGTTGATTGTTGAAGTGCTAATCAGCAGCTGGAACAATCAAGAGGATATTGAAGGCAATAATAGCGCAACGAAACGGTTACAAGCAAGCCATACGTACTTCATGGATACGATGACGATTTCCATGTTGGTTTGCGCACTCAAGAGTTTACGACTTCAAGTGAGCTTTCTGAACACTTGCCAATGCCTCGTGGAAGAAATTGCGGGGCGTTTCGGCGTTGATCCACTGCTCTCGCGCAAATCAACAGCGAAATTCCGCACACACTTAACCTCAACTTGCGTGTTCGTTCTAACGGGCTACGCGTGCTTTACATGCGCTCTACTATTAAACATGAACCGAGGAGAAGCAATTATGGTTGCCTACGTTGCACATACCAGCACTGTCATCTTGAAGTACTTCACGCAAGTTGCTTATCTGCTCTACTACGCAACAATCTGTAACCTGCTACATCTCTATCTTCGTGTGCTTACGGAGAAGACCAAAGAGGTTATGACGCTTCACTGGGACTACCTTCGGCTCTGGGAGAATGCCAGGAAGAAGCGCAAGACCAGCAGCGGTTGGTTGCTTCTGCAATTGCAGAACTATCAATCTCTTTACTTGGTTCTGCTGCGTCTCGTCCGCATATTCAATAGGGATTGCTTCAATCCCACATATTTATCGGGGCATGTCCCTGGCCTCATCTGCTCCGTGATACGCTTCGTTCTCATTCTCATCCGCCTTCACGACGATCCTGCCTTCCACACCAGCTGGGGATTGGCTTTTGAGGTTATGCGTCAACTTGTCGGCAATCTACCATTTTTCTATTTGTTTCACTGCGCGCAGCGCATGGAGAATGTGGTGAGTTAATTACAAGTCGATTAGCGTTAGCAAACAAGGAACCACACGCCATTCCTTTGTTGTAAAGTTAGTATCGGGTGTTTGGCGTCAAACACAATGCGGCGACGAAAAGCATCGAAGGACTGCATTGTCTGCATGCTAAAACCACTCAACGCACATAACCTGCTCTTGTCGAATATACTCAAATATACTTGCCCACATCTAACCTCCAAATGCACCTCGCCCACAGTGAGCAAGTCTC
Source organism: Dorylogaster longipes (assembly GCA_027580035.1). NCBI lineage: Eukaryota > Metazoa > Arthropoda > Insecta > Coleoptera > Staphylinidae > Dorylogaster > Dorylogaster longipes. The sequence continues at coordinate 6,314 of JAODFX010230834.1, forward strand.
GATTTCGCTTGCCTTACTTCATCTTGACCACCATTCTCCTCACCATTTTCTTTCTAAATGAAGTGCGTGTTATCCTCGAGTGGACATTACCGAAAGGGAGTCTCCTAGTTGCGATTGCGGATGCGCTGCTCACCGCGTTGTTGATCATCATCGAAGTGGTGAACCTGGTCAAGTTGAACGTCAAAGAGCGTGAAGTGTCCGGTTTGCTTCGGCTCGTTGACGACGCACAGAAATTCTCCCCTAACCTCAACGCGTCGATGAAGAGAAATATGAGGGTTATGTATCTTATGATCACCTGTCATGTTGCACTGTCGTCCGTCGAGATGACCTTCCTAATCACCAGCATCACCTGGCAAACGTTCGCGGCGTGCATCAGCCGAAAACTGGTGGTAGTTTATGTTCGAGGAATGCTCGGTGGGTGGCTGCTCAGCAGCGTATGCGATGCAGTGCTCTATCATGACCTCTTCAAGACGTGTCTTCATCGGATGAGAGAAGCTCTTGAAGTGCGAATGACTATTGCGAAGGGATTCTCCGTGTTGCACAATATGGCGGCTCATCGCGTGCAGCTCATTGACGAGAGTTTGGTTAGATTGTGCCGTTACTACAGCGCGCTGCATGCGAACTGGCGGCTGTTGGAAGATTGCAACACGCCAACAATCCTCTCTTGGTGGCTTATCGTTCTGCTTGGATTTCTGGACGCGACGTACATTTTCATCGCCGCTTCCTTCACTTCGACGTTGACGATTGCAACGCATGACCAAATTCTTCTCATGAAAGTCGCCATCTCCTACGGGTTGATATGGAGCTATCTCTTCATCGTCGATCGGCTGCAATGTGTGGTAAATGCAATGAATGCTCGGAATTAACTTTGCTTTATAGATGCCACACGTAGGCAACCAACATTGCGAACTAGTAATCAATGCTAACCATGCTAGCTGTCAAACGTAACAAAAGACTGACGACAAACATTGCTAAATGCGTATTAATTTTGTAATAAACCTTATTCGTATTTATAATTAACACTTAATCACTCTCAAATATTCCAAAATAATGATACCTAAAATGTTAATTGGCAATTAGATAAATTACACGGTAAATACGTAATGTACTTGAACACGAATAAGCAGTCATTAAAGGTGTTAGTAGTCGTTGAAATTCTTTCGATTTTTAGAAGCGTGTCATCAAGCTCATTAAGTTAATAATTGATTAATTACTTTCGGATAAAGTCAAATCCAATTGTATTATGCTTTGAAAAGCTTGATTAAAATGAAAATTACTTAACCAATATAATATATCTTGATGTTCATAAAATTATGATATAGTTTTTGTTTTCTTCCTTACGTTTGATTTCCTTATTTATGCTTGTTTTATTATATTTTATTGTTTGTGGAGAATGTCATACCTAATTAATTTATATTTTTCTAATGTTTATTAAAATTAAAATTCGTTAACCAAGTATTTTATGAACTTTATTTAAAAAATGCTAATAAAACCTTCTAATTATATTGATGAGCAAAGAAAATTACATAAATTACAATGTTCTTTTCCTTTGTGTTGCTCGGTTATCTTTGACTTGTTTTACAATCATTATAAATTTATATCTGTAATTTAAAATTTAATCAATAAAACTATTATTATTAATTTAATTGATATTATTGTAATTTTTCCTGCTTTTATTTTAATTAGTATTATGAGTGAAACGTACCTCATTTCACCGCTTTGTTTATTTTTCCATTTCTTCTACTTTTTTTCGTGTCTTTCTTGTTTATTGTTTATTTTCCTGCAGCCTTGTTTTCATTCTTGTTTGCACCATCAGTTTCTTGTTTAGTTGGTCTAATATTTGTCTTGGCTTTTATTGAGTTTTTCGCCTATTTGATTTGTTAAGCATTATTTTTTATTATCCTTGTTATTGATAGCTTAATTCACCCAATTTAGATTCAGTTTGTTGATTTTTGTTTACCTTTATCTAGTTTTCTATAATGATTATCGTTATCTTTTTTAATTTTCTACTTACTTTTAGTACTACAGTAGAAGGTCGATAATCCGAACTAATTAGAAACTAAGATGTTGTACTTGTACTTTCGATCGTGCATGTGATTCGTAATCGTTATTGGTAATAACAAAAGTAGGAGTAAAGAATTGCAATGATTCGTTAAGACGTTAAGTTACAACAATTGGGTAGACCATATTTTTGCAATTCCAATTCCGGTATCCAATTGATTTAAATATAATTTAAATAAACAATAATACTAATATCATTTCAATGGATATTCAACAATCAACATTTCTTTTGTTTAACGCGGTCTAAATCCAGACCTGACTCTCCAGTCAAATGAATAATGAATGCAATTACTCAATTTCTCGCCGTAAACAATCGCAACGACGAGCAATTACGACAAGTTGATTGCGCTCGGGCAATTGCCGGTGCTGACCCACTGCGACGCGCACGTGCTGCTAATCGCGCCGCATAACCCACTGGCCGGCATGCGTCTCCTGCCGAAAGCAAACAACTGCGTCGTGTGCACGTTGCGCATGGTCTTCATCCAGGGCTGGGGCACGCTCAACTTGCTCCACTGGCGCTGCCCACACCTAGACACGAGTGTCCCCTGCGCTTCAGTGCGACCCAGCTCAGCGCAGGGCATCTTCAACATCCTGTTGATCACCACCTTCACGGCGGTGCTCGCCGGCGAGCTGCGCCATCTCCTCCTCGACGGTGGCCTCTCCAGAGCACAGCTGCTCTTCTCCCTGCTGCAGGTCCTCGAGGTAGCGCCGACGATCGCCGTGCTGGCACTCTTCCGGGCCAAACGCGACCTCAAAGTCGCGGAGCTCACCGGCCTCATGCGCATCGTGGAGCGCACCACACCCGACCTCATCGGCGATGGCGCCGCGCGCACCGTCTTCCTGCTCTTCGCCATCATGTACGCCCTGAGCGTACCCTACGCCCTCGCCACCTTCGTCGAGATCCGGCTCGATCTCGCCAGCTACACCCGCATGGGGCTCGCGAGGAAGATCATCGGCGAGATGGTGCAGTCCATCCATGGCGGTCTCATCCTCACCTACACCTGCATCGCGCTCTTCTACAAGGAGATGTTCGCAACGTGCCTCCTCCAAGTCCGATACGCGTTGGAAACCCGTGCGGATGAGCACAGCGACATCTGTCGGCAACGGATCGCGCACCTGCAGCGCGTCTACGTGGCGTTGCGCACAAACATGCGCCTCGTCAGCGCGTTCACCGATCCCATGTTCCTCCTCTGGTGGACCGCGCTGCTCCTCGTGCTCATCAACCACGTCTACATCCTCGTCGCGTTCTTCTTCTTCCACAAGCTCGTCCTTCAAACGCACGAGCTGATCATGATCATCAAGCATTTGATTTCCTTTTCGTTCGTCTCCGTATTCCTCTACTGCTGCAATGACCTCCACTGCGTGGTAATGAATGCGGTTGTTTGTTATTCCGAGTGTCATTTGTTTTGCTAGTTAGAGAGATATCATCAATGAATTCGATCGACGATAACGACTTGAAGCGCGCAATACGCTAATGACATTAGATATTTGTTTGCTTGGCATTTCCAGAGCGATGATATCACTTCGTTTCTATTCCGCTACCCAATCAGCAAGTTGACACCGTCGGAGGCGGCCCAGATCGAAATCCTTCTTACTACTCTGCACACCCAGAAACCCATACTGAAAGCATCGGGGATTTTCACAATCGGTACTAGATTGATGGCATCGGTAATCGCTTCTAAAACAGATGCCTTTTGCAAATTAATAGCAAAGTGTCTTTGTAGATTAGTGGCACGGTCATAACGTATGTCCTAGTCGCGTTGCAATTCCACGCTTCTTGGAACCAATCGTGAAGCAATGGAAGCAAAAGTATCATCAACATCATCATCATCTAAGCTCTGTCTGTGTCGCACCATCGGACCCGGTTTGGCACTCTCACGCTTCTTCGGCCTATTCCCCATCACCACAACGCATCCACACGGGGAGTGTGTCTTCAAGCGCTCGACTTTCTGGATGTCCTGGTCAATCATGCGCATTGTGTCACTGATCGCCCAGCTGGTCCTCACCACCGACCTGCGTAACGTCTTCAGGATAACAAAGGGCAAGACCCTACACGGCCTCCTTGCAGCCGTCACCGACATCCTCTACATCTCCTACATCCTCACCCTTACTGTGACCAGTGTGGCGAGGGTGCCAAAGTTCGTGGCGGCCTTCAACAAGTTCGCACCGCTGCTACGCGAGGGGTTACTGTGTGCATCGGCGCGGGCGACAATCCGTCGCTCCCAGCTGGGCGTCATCGCCGTCATGACGATCGTCTTCGTCGTGCAGAGCATCGCACTGATCGCACTCCACCTCTCCGAGCGCTTCGTAGACGACATCGACGTCGCGACCTTCGTCAATCGCATCTCGCAGAACGTCACGTTCCTCTTCTACGCGTTGTTCATGAGCGCATCGGCGGCTTTCATCGGCCTGCTCGCCTGCTTCGAGCGGTTGACCATCCGCCAGCTGCACTACGTGCCCGTGCATCCGGAGCGCGGCATCGAGGAGACGAACAACACGTACGACTTCCTTGGCGTCGTACGCTACACGATCTGTACGGGCCTGCACGAGGGAGGAGTGCGGGTACGCTCGCTGACGAAGGCCGCACACGTCGTCGAGTATCTGCGCTGCCTGCACGAGGAGGTCTGCCTTGTGATGTACGCGATGAACGCCAGCATGAACCCTCAGTTCCTTTGCCACACGATGATGGAGCTCACCGTGCTCATCGTGCACTGGTACGCGGTGATCATCTACTTCACACACGATTCGACGACCTCTGTCGACGCCACCATCCACTTCCTCAACTGCCTCTTCGTCTTTCTGCACACGATCGGTCTGTGGGTCTTCCTCAAGACGGCCAACCAACAGCTCGCCATGGTGCAAGGTCTGAGCAACTTTCTGCTCGAGTACGCGACGCGCATCTCGTCGCCCGAGGAGCATCAGCAAGTCCGGCTATTCATCGAGAAGCTGCGCTTGCACCGACCTCTAACGGCGAGTGGCATTTTCACGATTGACTTGAGCATTGCGGGACCGGTACGTTTCAGGCGATCGTCTTTTGTTCAGCTGTTTGCTTACATCTTTCTTCCAGATATGTGCAAATATCCTCACCTACGTGCTGGTCGCACTTCAATTTGACATACCGAAGGAGGACATTGTGCTAGACACGAATACAACGATAACAGCAACACACAACTAAGTTAGGTTACAATGGAATAAATATGGGTACCAACAAGAGTAAGTTTATTCATCACGAGCTAAGATCTACATCGACCTCTAACGATGAATTCTTTTTCCACGATCAACTTGAGCATTGTCGCACAAGTGCGTTGAGGACGATGGGCTATTGGACGTGTGGTTGTTTATACACGAATTCTCTTTTGCAGACATGAACAAATATCGTCACGTATATTCTTCATGCAAGTAAATTCGCGCTTCGCAACTTTGCGAATAACACACCACTAGGAGAATAGGTTATGTGTTGCGCGCACAGGCACTACCGCTATATAACAATGTTTGTATTAACAATAATAACAAGTAAAGTATGTACAAAGGATTAGTTGCCTAGCAACTAATTCGTCTCTATCATGTAATAACTTAAGTAATGAACTAGATGTGTTACGTGTCTGTGTGTTCACATTGTAGCTGGATGGAATAAAGTTACTTTCTGTGGTAGCCGCCGCCGCCTCCTCCGTGGCCTCCTCCACCTCCCGAAATGGCACTCCAACTGCCACCGCCGCTATGACCACCCCCGCCGCCGCCGCCGCCATAGCCGCCACCGCCGCCGGAGTGGCCACCACCGTGGCCGCCACCAAAACCGCCTCCGAAACCGCCCCCATGGCCTCCGCCGCCGCCGCCATGGCCACCTCCACTTCCTCCAAAACCACCGTCAAATTGATGGATGAAATTGTCGCCGGCTCCTCCGCCATAACCGCCTCCACCACCACCTCCGTGACCACCGCCATGTCCTCCTCCAAATCCGCCTCCAAAACCGCCTCCTCCTCCTCCTCCTCCGCCATGATGGTCATCGTAACCACCTCCGCCTCCACCGCCGCCGCTTGGACCATAACCGCCTCCTCCACTGCCTCCTCCTCCTCCGCCATGATGATCATCGTGTCCTCCCCCACCGCCAAATCCTCCTCCGCCACCGTAACCTCCTCCACCGCCGCCTCCGCCATGATGATCGTCATGCCCACTTCCGCCTCCGCCGAAACCTCCTCCAAATCCACCACCGCCTCCGCCACCATGATGATCGTCATGGCCACCTCCGCCAAAACCACCTCCAAATCCTCCTCCTCCACCGTAACCACCTCCACCTCCTCCGCCATGATGATCGCCACCTCCGTGACCACCTCCAAACCCTCCTCCAAATCCACCACCTCCTCCTCCACCTCCTCCATGATGGTCGTCAAATCCGCCCCCACTGTGTCCTCCTCCAAATCCGCCTCCAAATCCACCTCCTCCGCCTCCATGGTGATCATCGTGTCCACCTCCGCCAAATCCTCCTCCCCCGCCGTAACCACCGCCGCCGCCCCCTCCATGATGGTCGCCACCTCCGTGGCCTCCTCCAAAACCTCCTCCAAAGCCACCTCCGCCGCCTCCTCCGTGATGATCATCATGCCCACCTCCGCCTCCAAATCCACCTCCTCCTCCACCATGATGGTCGTCGTGGCCTCCTCCGCCGCCATACCCTCCTCCCCCTCCATGCCCGCCTCCAAACCCACCTCCTCCACCTCCTCCATGGTGGTCATCGTGTCCACCGC